>BLKR01009255.1:0-143830 GCA_011170035.1 Teleogryllus occipitalis
ATTCGTAAATACGAAGGATAGCGGCTGCCACTTCCTGCGGCGTGAGTTCTCCAGATCGAAGGATTGGCCTTAACGTCAGCTGCTCTCCACTGATTCGATCCGTGACTCATTCCAGCGGGAAATCAATAATCCTTCGTAGCAGAAAAGAACTCTCAGTATCACGGCAATCGACACTATGGAATTTTGTCAATGGAAAATAAAATAACTATAATAGCATTACTCAAAAACACTCACAATAAATTTCTTAAACATATGGGCGATATCAGTATTTTGTTGCATTCAAAATACTGCATTCAGTTTCGGTCAAAGCAGTATATCCGCACGAAACCTCGCACCGCGATCCTAATATTCTTGTAACACAGCGCTAGTTTCTCTTTGATTAGAAATCTGAAAAGTCCAAAGTTTCGGTCGCATTATTCGCAGTTCGGCGCAGTTCGGCGCAGTTTTGCCTGTGAAATGAACAGTTGTTAGACCGCATTTCCTCATTTCCTTCGTTGAGCATCGAGGATTTGGTGTTTTAGTGACGTCCCTTGTCATCTAGATGGACAATAGAAGTAGTATCTCGACGCCAAAGAAAGCGGACCGCAAATGTTTGGAGACGAAAATTTCAGCATCAACAGCGCCAAGCGCCCCACGCAGCAATTGCACCCCTTGCATTGGCCGGCATTACACTGTAAGCGATACTTGACATATATCTTGGATGAAGAACTTTGTGGAAGTTCTTTGAAATTTGACGAACGGTTTACATTTCGTCCAATATTTGCTGTTTTCCTCACGATTTACGATGGATGACGCACTTAAAGTTGTACTTAAAGTTGTTTTATAATAACTAATCAATGTTCAATACTGATGAAGTAAAAGGTAAAGAGGAAACGTTGGGACTTAGAACAACTCCAAGGTATTCATCCGTGGTGAGGTTATGGGTCACACATTGTGAAGCATTAATTAAAGAACTTGGAAATGACGACGATTGGATGAGAAGAAAAATGGATGAGGAAACATACATTTTCCTTTGTTGTTCTTCCTTCTTTCGAAATTGAGTGTCCTGATTTGGAAGAAAAAAATATGTTCCTGAATTCGGCATTTTCCAAACCTTATATTTTCCGCTTGTCAAGAAAATGTGTATTATAAGCGTCAATTCGTTTGGTTTTACTTTTGTAGTCCGGATGGACAGTATTATATAAACATTCTAATTGCTCGCACTCTGCAATTAAAACTAGTTCAAGCAATACCCCATATCGGACGTCATGTTACCAAATTTATGATAAAACTTGGACGCTTCAGACTACATTTTATCCAAGAAATTTTATAAAATAAATCTTTATTAAAATATTGCCTATTACACTGTCATATTTCTTTTATAAAAGATCTTTGACAATCTCCATTTTATAAAAAAATTATTTAATAAATAAAATCTCAATTTTATTAATTTCCATTAAAAAAGAAATATTATAAAAGAAATGAATAAAAGATCTTTGACAAAGATCTTGTGAATTTCCATTCGTGGGTGCTGCGTGAACCGCCCCTCATCAAATCCCAGCAGGCGGCCGCTCCCCCAGAGCCGCGGCACAGCCCCTTCGGAGGGAGGGGCGGGTGGGGCCGGTTTCGCAAGGTGCGGAGGGAGGGGAGGAGGAGGAGGAGGAGGACAAGGAGCGACAATGGGGCGACCGTTCGTAGTGCGTGGCGCACAGTGGGGCCAAACGAGAGCGCAAAAGAGGTTTTTTTACTGATTCATTGATAGATTTTTCCGGACGCTTTTTCGGACGCTAACGGCTATGGTCAATAGTCCCATAAGTGAAGTGCCTGTATTTTTCTCTAGAGGTGGCGGTGATCTTCCCCCGCTGGATGGTGATATCCGGTGCCACCCTACCGTCGGCTTAAGGGGTTTCACTCAACAAGGTATCTCCCATCTGCGGGGCCCCGCCCTAACCGGGACAAGCTCTAAGCTCACGACCGGTTTCCCGGCATCAGTGGTAGAGTGGTGCATGTCAGTGTGTGTGTGTGTGTGTGTGTGTGTGTGTGTGTGTGTGTGTGTGTAAGGGGTGAGAATAGAACAAGGAATGGGAAAGAAAGATCGCGCACGGTCCGTGGCCCGTTTGGGAGGGTACTGCTCCAGCATTCGCCTCGTGTTGATTAGAGAAATCACAGAAAAATAACGATCAGAGTAGCCTGCCGCTAGAATTCTCTTCCAGACAGCAGCTGAATTCGACCTAGCTATCTAACTAGTGTCGAAAATGTTGCCGCCGTCGGGACTCGAACCTAGGATATCCCGGTCAGAGGCACTGCAATTGATGCTCTGAGCTACTTACGCCGGTGCGCCCAAAAGACCTTCGGGGTTGCAAGTAAAAATGTCCAAAGCACATGTCCACGAGTAAAAAAACGACCACACTACACGAATGTTCATGAAAATAAATGTCCAGCATAAAAAATGCAATTCTTTACGTGACTATTAATTTTATTACAAAAGGAATAAAGCGGAAAGAGTTCAATCGTGTGCAATGTGTAGTCTAGTTCTTCCTGCTGAGATCATCTTTTTAATTGAAGTTTGATTATACCATCATATAACACGCAGGCAACTTTTTCTATTATTACTGTTTTTTCTGTACTCATTGTATCCCCGCACTGTATTCCTCACTCCTATTCCTCACTCGGTAACATGTTGCTTTCAACTTTGAATTTATCATTACCAGCATCAATATTTAAAAACCTTACTCTGTCTCCAAAATTTTACGCATTTTATTATAATATACTATCTCAATCATTTTATTGTTATTTTTCTTCACGATATTAAGTATATGGGTCAATCATTCGCGACTGGCCATCATAACGTTTTTCTTTCTAAGACGTTTACAATCTTTAAAGCCCCTATTCTTTTCTTTACTTTTCTTTGTATTGCACAATTATTGTTATAATTATTTTTGATCCTTTTGGGTACGCGTGTATCGACCGAGTGGGGTCAGCGTGCTGTTGGTGGGCGGTGGTCGATGGAAGGGAAGGAGCGGGAGGGGGTGAGTGGGAGCGTGCGGCGCCGCATGTGAGGGGAGAGCGGCTCCATGGCGCGTGGGGCAATTACAGCCTTCGTCGTATTTTTAGAGCCTTGCGTCGTGTCAGGGCTCAATGTCAAGGGCGCTGCCGGTCAGAGACACTCCCGCCCTCCGCCTGCGACGCTCTACGGATCTCGTTCTTAAGCCTGTTTCACACGGCCGCTTTTTCAGCGTTTCTCCTGGGTACGGACCAGTCTGGGAGTAATTTGCACGAAAAAATTACACTATGCTTCATTATTCGGTACAGATTTCGTCCAGTTTGACTATCGCGCTACTGGTGTCATTTTCGGAACTTTCTCTGGTTTGTTATGCGTGTGGTGCGATGTTGTCCTTTTGTAGTTTCGAGAGCTTTCTGATGTGTTTAATTGTAAAGTGATTATGTAGTGAGAAATAAATGATGTACTGTGCTCTAATGTAGTCGCGATCTGTGCTCAGTCCCAATATAACTTAACTCATTTTGTTATCATTGATGCGATGTTTAAATGTTTGATCTTCTGCGCTTTTTGCGCCGTCTGGAGGAAGTTTTTTCATCCGGATTACGTACAGCCAGAAAAGACCGTGTAAAGCGCAGAAATGACGTTCATTGAGTTTCGGCACCGAAACATAACTATCAGAGAAACCAGCCTCAAGAATTATCCTCCAGACAGCGACTGAATTTGACCTAGCTGACAAGCTAGTCCTGCCTCCTAGTCGAAAATCCTGTTTCCGTCGGGACTCGACCCTAGAAGCTCCCGGTCAGAGGCTCTGCAGTGATATCAGTTGATGCCCTGAGCCACCTCTCCAGGTCCCCAGTTTCCCGGAATTGCACACGTGGTGACTGCAGCGGTTTGGGGGTCGGTAGCCTCCAGTGGCCCACCCCAGCTTGGTCGTGGCAGCTGCCGGGTCATGAGGAACTTGAGAGTAGTTTAATGACTCCGGTAGTTGGTGATCTTTGATTGACTGATCAGCGATTCCGGACGCGTCAATTTTGGATGTTTTGAAAAATCATTTAGATCAAATGTTTCGCAAAAATGAGTTATTTTCAATCCCATTTACAATTTCAAAACTATAATTATTCTAAACTCACTTCTCACTGAAAAGAAAGTAGTTCGCCAAGAATGGAATGGCAAATGCGAAAAAATATGCACAGGTTCTCTTCCGATTTTTCAGCTGTTCCTATTTACTTTACTTTTACGTGAGAACCGAACCTGCGGCTCGTTTCTGTTACGCGATTTTGCTTCCAGGAGCTCTTTCCTTTCGTTCGAGATGTCTGCCATATGCCTTCTGACACCTTACTGCACATCGACCCTATAGAGAGGTCCCCAGAGCGAAATCACTATGAACGCGAGCATTCCCATACACAGGGGGTGCTCGTGCCAGTCCCTGTACTTTATAAATGTGATCTACTTTTCTCACAGCACCCGTAACGACTGCGGGAGACAATGAATTACGGGTTTTATTTCAACACAAAAGTGGAGGTTAAATAATTATCCGCATAACGTGTACTAATCGCCGACCCTCCACTGCCTCGGGGCGGGCTGACCGCCCATTTACTTTCTCCCTACGGAGTAGAGAGAAAGTTATGTAATGCGCGAAAAAAATCGTGAATTTTCGGCAGAAAACTCTTATTATAGGGCTCTTGTAACGAAAAAGGGGATACATCCAGTTGCTGTATTTAGAAAACAAAATCCTCTAACACGTGGTGTAGCCAGAATCCATGTTTTGTGGGTCCTTGATACCGAAAAATCGATTAACGGCAAAACGTCTGACCGTCTGCCTATCTGTGAACAACGTTACCGGCTAAACCTTCATCCGGTTTTCTCTAAAATTGAAATTCCCCAATCGATCTGGCTGACGTCGAAGCCCCCTAGAGTTTGAAATCGATATTTCAGTTTTATGGGTACTATACATGAAGCCTCTGGAAACTTTCAAAATTAAAAAGAAATGGCTCCATCGTTTTTAATTAAGCTTTGTTGTTGGATAGTGTGAAGGACGTTTAAGAGAATGATGCAGGTCTCATATTCGTTGAAAATCCTGATTTTTCGAAAATTGCAAAAGTTCAAACATTTTTCGGCGTTTTCCTACACCTAAAATATTAAAGATAGAGATTTTTCCATTAATGAAATATGTAATAATGAAGATAGATTTTGAAATATGGTCATGCACAATTTTTCGAAAATTCGAGTACTTTTCGCGTAATTTTGCGTGAAAATACGAGTGAGAAAGTACGAGCTATTTTAGCACCCGGATCCAAGGTGAGCGGGGAAGGGCCGTCGAGGCGAGGCAGCGGGGAGGCGGAGTGCAGGCAGGGCATGTGTGGGGCGCACGGGCGATACCCTTTATCCTTGTGCGCACAGGACGAGCGAAGGCGACAAACGTACGAATTGAAGCATGATTACCTCGAACACTAAAATGACCTTTAACCTTCTTAAGGGGCTTCAACCTGAATGGGAACAGGGTGCTTGAAAACAAATAATCTTCAAGTTCTGAAGTATTACGAAGACAATGATATTCATGGCAAACGGAGCTATTCACAGTTCGAGGGAAGGAGCCGGGAGCTGTAGCTCAGTGCATCAACTGATGTCACTGCTGTACCTCTGTCCGGGAGGTCCTAGGTTCGAGACTCGACAATGGAAATATTTTTTACACTAGCTTGTCACCTAGGTCGAATTCAGTCGCTGTCTAGAGGAGAATTCTAGTGGCCGGCTGCTCTGATCGGTAGTTTTCTGTGGTTTCTCCGATCAACACCAAGCGAATACCGGAGCAGTACGCTAACAAAAGAGCCACGGACCGTGCTCTACCTCTTCCTTATCCTATCTTCTTCCTTTACACACACTACCACACATGGCGGGAGACCAGTCGAGTTCTTAGAGCTTGGCCCAGCTGGGGCGGAACCCCGCTGGTGGGAGATACCTGGTTGAAAAAAATCGCTAGCTGACTGTAGGTCGTCGCCGGATCTCGCCATCCAGCGGGGAAGAACACCGCCACTTCCCGATGAAAAGCATGTACTACACTTACGGAACTAATAACCTCAGTAGTGGGCGCGCCCGGAATCACTACCAACCAACCAACCAACCATCGAGGGGATAGACTATCGAAACTTATTATTCTATTATTTCGTTGAGGAATTAGTATCACGTGATTAATTTCATGTAAAGGTAGAGTACACAAAAAATTATTTCTTACGAAATATGGAAGTTACTGCAGACCGAGAAACATTGAATTTATTTTTCCTGAGAAGTTATTTTATTAGCGATTTCAAGGAGACATTTTATAGCCTTGTCAATGGTTCTTCCAAAATTATATCGCAATACCGGAAGAGAGCTCCGGTCAGAGAGGAAAAAAGAAAAAAGAGAGAAAAAGAATGAGAGAGAGAGAGAGAGAGAGAGAGAGAGAGAGAGAGAGAGAGAGAGAGAGAGAGAGAAAATTATAGAAGATATCTGTCTGGATATAAGGATATGAAAACGTCGATAAATTGGATTTTAATCTAATTTCAAATCTTTGATTTTTATTGAACTAAAATGCGCCGAGTTTCTGCGCATTTAAAAAATGCATGTTCAAACACGAAAAACAACGCAAGGGCGATTTAATGGTGCTGCGTATAAAAAGCAGTCTAGCTATTCATTGTGCCATTTTAAACCAACTTCCACTTCCAAAGTCCACAACACCGCCATTGATTACGTATTTAATGTGAGTCGGAAATCTAACTCATTTACTGCTGCACTGCTGCGCATAACATTTTCCATACTGCCGAACGCAATGGACCATTAAATCAAGCCGGCAATTGCTAGTTCGTTACGATGAATTTTGATCTCCGTCCCTTCGCCGTATCTCTCTTCCTCTACGGCACAGCGGAGAGGCGTTGCAGACAAACTAAGCTTTGCCTCAGTAACATGACACACGAGCCTACAGCGGAACAAACAAAACGGTTTATTATGGACCAAAACCATTAGTTGGGTTACTTTCACCTTTAATAAATCCGTCCAGACTAAGTAACATCGATCCGAGGCAAGCCAGGGACGGATTTGTCAATATACAACATATGGTGGCGAGTTTTAATACGACTGCTCATCACCTGAGTTATGAAATTTCACGAGCAGATTGACTATACGATCGTACAGTCAATACCATAACACTCAATAATAATGTTCGGGTCCCTGAGGGGAATATTTGTGTATTTTACACCCAACCATCATTGTAATTCTACACAGACACCTTTAAAGAATGGTATATTATAACTGATAGAAACAATTATATTTAATGCACTCATGATCCTGTTATCTCCCATTTCTGAATTATTAATTTCGAAATGTCAATAAAGAAAGCACTGACACTAATCATTAGAAGTCATTTGGTTATGAAAATATAAACGAGAAAGAATTTTGTAGTTACGATATAGTTTTTCTTTTCAATTTATGTAGGCTAATGACTCTTGATGAAAATGGCAAATTTCAAGAACAGGATCTAAAATAGATTGATGAATCGATCTCGAATTTTATCGAATATATAATTATTTTTCTAATAACTCTTATTATTTTCTTGTTTAATCTCTTATGTCCCATGTCTCTCCGCCAATATTGTAAGTATTAATACTGTTGACTTCGACGCTTCATTTGACCTGCGGTGCTGCTATCAACAGTTCGGGCCAAGAACACTATTGTCCACACTTACGATACCAAATGTTAAATAATTTTGAAAATCCTATTTCTGACCATTTCAAGTGCTTCCACCTAACATAACTAATAACCATTCAACTCCTTAGCCATATTTAAATAATTATTCGCTACTTCCAATATTGCAAACGAATTCTACCTTTATTCTCGCTCCCGTATTCAGGGGTGTATTCATTCACGTGTCTCATCGCTAATTAACCATATCGTTTTTCAATTCTTTATTTCAAGACATATGATGGTACTTGGCTCTCTACATGAGATTTATGCTATTCGTTTTATCTTGTCATTGGTCGTGAAAGGAACTGTGTGTTTTTGCCATAATACTTATTATTCGTCAGAACAATTGAATCGAAATCAATATCTGAGGCTAATTATGGCATTTTGGAGCATTGATGGCTCTGCAACTCAAAATTACAGACTCCGTTTCATTACGCGCGTGTGTACAACTGTCAATTTCTTGTGGTCCAGAAAGCTGCCTCTGAAGTGCATTGTGAAATTACAAACATTTCCATGCAATAACCAGTGGATGGACCAGTGAGAGACCCGTTTTCCAGGAAGCATTTGTGGAGCCGAGCGCCTGACGCGCGGTGGTAGGCAACCCGCCACACACTAGGCTCACGCGGACAGCAAGGGGCAGGGTCAACGCAGGGTGCCAGACGCTGCAATAAGTACATTGCAAGTACCAGCGTGTAGTATACTCTAAGCACACGTATTCCAATGTATAGTACACTGTAAGTCTACGTATTTCAGCGTGTATTAAGTAAGGTTCAGAACATGCTTTTATTTTCGGTGGTGGTGGATTCGTGAGGGGGCGAGCAGTGGTTTGCACGTGTGTGTGTCTGTGTGTGTGTATAAACGCATGCATGTGTATGCATTTGGCATTTTAGGGTTGGATTAATCCGACTTTTAGCACAAATTAAAAATTTAAAAAATATAACATCTGACTGCTAATAAAACGTAAAAATATCTCAAAAACTCAACGAAGCTTCACTCCCATATCGGTGTTCTGTAACATTTATTAATGTATTTTCAACATATTATAAATCTCTCTTAAAATATACTGTTTCCACATTTTAAAATAAACGATGGATGGATTTCATATCTATTTTATTGGAAGCAAACATTCGTTTCGTCAGTAACTTTACGATTCTAGTTGTATTTTCTACACAGTATATTAACTGTTAGAGAGCAGCGTACACCAAGGTTTGTGGTGTAAAATGACTCCTTAAAATTCTGAAACGCTGTACGAATTAAGTATTTCATTTTCCATGAATTTTCCATTTAATATGATTCGTTAAACTTGATGGATCTCCGACTGCGGCAGTTAATTCTTATGCAGTTAATACTATATTCTGAGGTAGTTCTTATAACATTCTAAGATCGTAAAAATGTGTTCACACATTCTTCTTTTCACCTCTTTTATCCGCAGTTGGGTATTATATTTTTTAAAATTTCTTTTACTTGCACTTCAATTTCGTCAACATTTTTCGTTTTTCTTCATTTGTATTGAAAAAAAGTTCTTCTAAAATATTTATAACTATTCCGAGAGCTCGACTCATCATTATAAGCACAAACTTCTGCTGAGAAATCGTCAAGAAATTGCTGTGAAGACGAAATTGATAGCGACGAAGGATTTCTCAACAATATGCCATAGGAAACATTTATTCATCTAACAGAAGAATCAGCTGATGAATTTTTTACCATCTGAAATTACTCATCCTGTATAAAATTATGTATAAATGTACGTATGTAGTGTTTATACATAAATATGTTTGTATTATACGACCAACAATCCGACATTAACCAACGGAAGCAACGATTAGCAATCCCCTTTGGAATCCAACGGTCGAGTGTGATAAATCGTACTGGAACATGCGCCAGCTGTACACGTGGGTTGCAACTCACCTCATCGAAAAACGCAGTGGTCAACGCACTCAGCCGATCAAACCCGTCAGAATATCGAAGTTCAAATACCGACCACTCATGTGGAAACTTGTGGCTAACGAACGAAATCCGGGTATATATCCACAGGCTATTCGAGTTCCCCTGCCATTTCCGTCACCTCAGCCTGCAACCTATTATCATCGTATATTTATCAGCCCAGCCGTCCCCGAGATTACTTTAGACGAACAGAACATTGTAAAAATAATTGTATTTTTTTGCATAACACGTAAATAACTATAAGAGATTACAAAGCTGACACTCAATTTTATTAATGTACATGTATATTTTTATTACGATGCTGATACATTACTAACTTAAGAAGTCGACATAGAGAATATCCTCTCAATGCGATTAAGGGCAAGGAGATTCTGACAAAACACGACAAAGTAATGTTCAAAGTTTTCCAAAAATTAATTTTGATACCGAAGGTAGAAAAGAAAAAATTTCACATGGAGTATTACATTCTTTAAACAGCGAGACGCGGGTAGAGGTGGGAGAAGGTAGTCTTGCGGGCGGGAAGCGGGGGCGAGGGTGGGGACGAGGGCGAGGGCGTGGGCGAGGGCGAAGGTGAGGGCGAGGGCGAGGGCGTGGGCGAGGGCGTGGGCGAGGGCGTGGGCGGGGAGGGGGCGTGGGCGAGGTTGGGGGTGGGGGCGAGGGCGTGGGCGAGGGCGGGGGCGAGGGCGGGGACGAGGTTGGAGGCGTGGGCGAGGGCGGAGGCTGGAGCGAGGGCGAGGGCGGGGGCGGGGCTCGACAAAGCGGAGCGCAGTGGCCGCTAACCGCATGCAGTATGCAGGGCGCCGCGCCGCCCGCCCCCTGCCCCGCCCACCTAATTAACTTGCGCGTCGGTTTCATTCGCTGCCGCCGCCGCCGCCGCCGCTACGTGCCACCGCGTGCACGGGGCCGCCCACTAATTGTGCGGGAATGTACTTATGTCCAGCCCCGGTGGTGCCGGCCGGCCTCGCTGCGAGCCCCTAGAATGCGCTAGACACGTAATCCCAGATGAGGTACAACATTCGCTAAATATTCTCCACGGGGAAGGAAAGTATGTTTAGGATTATGGGAAGTGAAAAGTATCTTTAGGATTCTGTTGTCTTTTGAGAAGTGAACACCAAAGTTCAAGCATGTACCATTTTAGGTACTGATTTACGGCATGATTGTAGGTGCAGAGGCATACTGTTCCAACATTTTAAATTTCACAAATACATGCTATTGCCGAGAATATAAGCAATGACAATGTGCCAAATAATCCGATACGTCACTTCCAAACATATTTTTAGTTTCTCTAAACGTAGTAAAGAGAAAGTTACGTAATGCACAGAAAAAGTGATCTCGAGATTTTGATCGAAATTCACGTTTTAGGGTTCTAACGGTTAATTGAGGGTTAATGTTACGGAACCGTTACGAATAATTTGAGAAAGTATGTTCTGTTGTACCGCCACTCTGATACCAGAATACGTAACCGAATGAACAAATTACATTTACGTACGCATCCCAATAATTACGTCGAGCGCGAAGGTAAAAGAAGCTTCAACTTTGCCAAGTGTGATGCAATAACGTCTATTCT
This sequence comes from Teleogryllus occipitalis, assembly GCA_011170035.1. NCBI lineage: Eukaryota > Metazoa > Arthropoda > Insecta > Orthoptera > Gryllidae > Teleogryllus > Teleogryllus occipitalis. Next base: position 11,205 of record BLKR01009255.1, read on the forward strand.
CCGCATGCATGGTCAAGTAATGCCGTATTTCTTCTGAATATCGATACCACAATGCGGCACTTACGTACGGTGACGAAGGTATAAGCAGTACAACATTGTAACGTTATGTACGTATTTATCAAACGCCTAAGAGCCTGAGGTTGAGGCTTTGGGAGAGGCGGGGGCCTGAGTTGGGTCGGACCAGCCGAGAGGTTTGGACGTGGAGTTCTCCTGGAGGTTTCGTAGTGTCGCTAAGGGATCGAACAAACCGTTAAGACACTCAGCCATAAATAAAAAGCAATTTTCTTTCGTATTATGTGATCAGAGATTTTTGTGCATCGATTTATGGTCGTCTAGATAAGTGAATCGAAAGCCAGATGAATGAAGTATTAGCGAAATCAAGATTCCACCACTAACACTGATGTTACATTTCCCACGTAATTGAAATAATCATCACATTTTGAACTAAGATCGAAGTGCAGAGGTTCGCAAGGGCCCATCTGCCAAGTAATACGTATTGCTGTTGAACGTGTTTTTAATTAATTCTAAAAGTATCTAAATCTCGATTGTGAAAAAAATCGTGCATTTATAAAAATAAAAAAAAGAATGATTTGGCTCTGCCCGGGTGCTTACAAGCCAATGTCCGCACAGCCAACTCGTTCCGGCCACCCGCTTACATTACAAATAAGCTTATGATGATTCGGTTATAGTGAACCTGAAATCGGCTATAGTGAACGCAGGAAATAGGTCCTGGAAATTAATTCGATCTCGTATGTTATTAGGCGAGTAAAAGGGCCTTTGGGGAATGCAACAGAGTTCCACCAGTGCCAGAGGCACTGAAAGGTGTGAAGACTGCATTACGTTATAAATAACGTCTCTCTCTCTAACGTCTGTCTCTAAAGAGACAGAGGTCAATGCAGAATCTAGTACGGAAAAATCACGAACTCTGGAGAAAGATCTAGAGAAATTACCAATGAAAAATGTACGAAACAAATTATTGAAAATAACTGATTTTTTAAAGACAAATAAAGATACTGAAAATTTCAGTTCTTGTTGTTAATGAATTTTGCTGTATAAATTACGATTTTACAGTATTAATACAATCAACAATTGTGAAGAAATTCTATTTAATTTTGACCTCATCAGTCACAGTGAACCTCTGATGAAGTTAGTCCCCAGACGCCCGCTATAACCGGAGTCGACTGTACGCAGACACCCCCGTCCTTTCGCCGAAGAAGCAGGGGCCGCGAGCGGCGCGCGGCAGGCAGCGGGCGGCGCCTGCGGGGGCCCCGGCGGCAGCCCCGGTGAAAGGGGCCACAGATGGACGCGCTCTCATTGGTTGGCTGGAGGCGGAGGAAACGCGCGGCTGTCCTTCCCCCCCCCCCTTCAGACCTGTCGTCGCATCCCGGCGTCACGTCCTTCGCCATCGCAATGTCGACACCTCCCTCGTTCAGTTTGATATCCATTGAATAAAATCATCAAGTGCGGACAATTCTTTCGGTATTTTTCATGATCTGTGTATGCACTGCATTTCTCGGGAAAACGCGCTCGAGACCTTGGACTAGTACAGAAGTGAATTAAAGCAGGTTCATGCAGTGCAAAGCATTACTCAATGGGTGATCTGTTCCTCCCTTACCTGAAATCGTGAGTAAAGCTACTGACATTTAAAAAAAATGATCAAAAGGGGACAACAACCAATTCTAAAGAAATGTTCTTTATACTAAGCAAATTAAAATATACAGCAAAGCAGAATACATTTATTACCGTGCTAATAATTTGTCGAAGCAAGCTTCAATGAATATTATGAATACAAAACATGCTCGAAGACATCTAGAAAACGAATCTCAAGCATCGATTACTGTGAGTTAGTCAAGGATGTCAGCTCTTGTTTTGTCTATTTGTGGATACATCATCACAATCCACTCGTAGCCTATTTTATTCCAACCCCTATAACGACGCCTTTCGGTCTACCAAAGTCTGGGATGGGATGATTGAGATGGTTTGGTTGAGAAAATTTGGGATAATTGAGAGTTGGGTGAGGTGAGATAATTGAGAGACAGATGGGCAAGTGAAATAATGAAACAACGAACGATCATAAAGCGTCGGTGGAATGAGAGGAAACGCCGGAGAACTCCAACTGAATCTTGTGCGAATCCACTTTGTGGTCCACAAATTCCACGTGAAGTAACTGGAAATTGGACCCGAAGGTGGAAGCAGTCGAGAATATCACGGCCCTGAATAGCTCACCTCACCCAACTCTTCACTCCGAGAAAAGATAAAACATTATTATCCTACATTGAAAGCAGTGCACTATTGTTCAGAGTATAAATTTCACCCCTCAAACAACCAGTCGATCGCCAACGACTAGTTGCTCGGGCTTGGACTAAAATACAAACGCACAAAGCAATGCCTTCCGGAGTATGTTAACATAATGACGAAAAGTATAATAGGCATTTTTCTTAGTACCCGGCTTTTTTGATAAAATAACATGAAATATTTTGAAAACACGAGTTTATTTTATGATTATTAGTGTCAGATGATTATTTCATCTCAAAAAAAATCAAACGTCTGACAAAGCCGGGATCATATTTAATGTTGATCACTTTACATCGGCAATCTACTATTTCGTTCAATTCATGTAAGGATAATGCGCAACAAACCTTCTTTTACGATGTTAATAATCTTAACTTTTCTAAAACGCACTTTATAAGGCAGCCTGATATTGACCCGTGCGACAGCAATCTGAGATAACAATTCATCCCAGGACGCCCTCCGCTCAAACAACAACTAATGTAAAGAACAAATACCTGATCTCACAGGGTTGAACAAACCAGGATATAATAGGCACACGGACACTGGGACTTTAGGCCTCTCCGGCAGCATTACATGCCTTAATATCAATAATGGAATTTAATGACAGTTACTCGATTTGACAACAATAATAGCAGTTAGAAGTCTGAAATATGCAATAAACGATCAAGATAAAAGATAAGCGGAACACCAAAGGGAAATCAAACAGAGATCAGTGAGAAAATCCCAGTGGAAGAATGAAGATAACGGACACCCAGGAACAAAACACAGCCCAACACGCTACCACCTAAGGGGAAGACCGCATAGCGAGCCACACAGCAATCACGTAAAATCGTGCACGAGCTGTCCTGACAAGAGACATTAGCAAGGGAAATGGTAGTTCTGAAGTGCAAGCAGGGAGAAAAGAGTACTGAATGAGAGGTAGAGAAAGAATGAAAGAGGAACAGAAAGGATGAGGGGTGGAGTCAGGCAGGGAGCAAACTGTCATGCACGAAGAACGAAGGCGGAAAGTCATTAGACAAGCGGGGCGAAGGGCTGCAAGCCTGGAATGAGGGCGGAGGCGGAGGCGGGGGCGTAGGCGGGGGCGGAGGCGAGGGCGAAGGCGAGGGCGGAGGCGAGGGGGAAGGCAAGGGCGAGAGTTCGCACTGAATGAAGAAAACGCGAGGCGATTTCTCCACGTCAAGGGCTGTCTGCCCTGCGGCTAAACAAACGTTATCAACTGCAAGCGCCCCGTGTATACCCATCGATCCACAACAGCGAAAGAGGGGTTCCTGAGTTTTACACAAGCCAAACGAAGGCGGGCTCCTTTCAGAGAGCTTTCTTCAAGCGATAGTGTTTGTGTGTTCATTTGAGACCGAGACAGGTTCAAAACTACGTGGTCTGGCTCTTAATGAAGTGGGCAAAATTAACCGAGAGAACTCAGATGAAAAATACGAGAAAAATTTAGACTTTGTACTATCGCTGTCCCATTTGAGAGGCAACAAGGGAAGAAAGAAAATAGATTAAGAAGGTAAATAGATTAATAAGAAAGAAAGAAAACGAATCAAAGAGCAAAATATTTTTTTCTCTCATTTCAATCATGCTCGAAACCTACGGAAAATGTATAAGGTGCATCTATTTATCCACCCACACAGAGTATCACAATGGCAGGGCGGCCAAGAAAACATGGTGACAACCAATGTTGCACTTTATGGCAAACTGATTTAGAAGAAACACAAAAGGGGAAGTGTAGACCATACAATACTTAGCGCGGACTCACGTAATGGCAGTTCTCGAATGGAGAATGTCCGCCAACTAGTACAATGTACGCCGTTTAAAATTACGTTACAATTGCGCAGTGGGTAAAGAGAAGAATTATAGGTTTCGCACCAAGCGACTAGGAAGTATCGTTTTTCTCAAGACGACGGCTGCACCGGAAAATTGCAGCGCCAGATAATGGCGAACGCCAAGCCGCTAGGCTGAGCGGGGAACTGTCGGAATGCTAGACGGAGATCGTGAAATAAAACCAAAGGTATAACATCACAACCTGTACCGTTGATGCAACGACATTCATTGCCGCCAACAGTTGTCAGAGGGAACATTCAAATCAGCGTCCGTCCCCATGGCAACGCAAACAGGTCACGTGTGGCACTGCTCCGTCGCGGGCGTCTTAATGTTTGGGCGTTGAGGTCGGCAACCAGGGTTAAGAGCGGGGCAGCCCCAAGTCGAGATAAGAGATGAAGATGCGTCTGAGAAAGGAAGTTTCGGACGGTGGAGGGGCACCGCAGCGCCATATGTTGCTTCCCAAACTATCACCACAGGCGGGAGGATGTGATACTAGAAACCGCTGTTCATGGCGCTGTCCATTCTTCCTCCAGTGACAGAGCCGACCACTGGTCGTCGCTACTCAGGGAGAAGCAGGATTTCACACTGAAGTACTGCCTGTGCGGAATACAATCGCGGAAAGGTCACCATAGAATACTGTGCCCACGCAATCATTACAGGCTAGTGGAGTGTGTGAGGGAATACCAAAAAACTGCCCTTCTTGGCGCCCACCATTTTTCCTCCAGACACGTAGCCGACCAGAGGTAGTCACCAATCAGGGAGAAGCGGAACTCGACAATGAAGTGCTACCCATGAGGAACACCATCGGGGAAAGGTTACCATAGAATATCGCGCCACACACCATTGCCAGTGGTTGGTGGAGCGTCAGATGGGATACTAGAAACCGCTCGTCGGCGCTCCCCTCTCAGCCCTCGGACACCGACTCAGAAGCGGGACTCGCCACTGAAGATAACACAGGGACGTGGGATGTTATAACCCACATCCAGATGAATCAGGGACGTGGGACCTTGCCAGTCTGCTGGGTCCCACGTCCGTGGTTCCGGACGCCAGCCTAGTGTGTGCAGCGGTGCTGATGAGGCGCGCGAGGCAGGCGTCGCTACGGTCGGCGTGCGGCGAGCCCTGCGGCGTGCAACCGCCTGCCAAAAATACGCACCAACAGGATGTGCCCGAGCACACTGCCCCGCCTACTGAAAGACGCCTATTGTTTTCCGTTTGATCTGTTCGCGCGTGGCGGTCAATCCATCGTTCATGCCTCCCCGTGGGGGGCAGATGCCCAGATTCTCCACGTCGTGTACGCGTGCTTTCCTTTATCCAAGACGCCAACAGCGGGGAGGCGATGTCCAAATGATTGCTCACAATACGACAGAACCATCCAGACTCCCGCTGCCCCATGATGCGGTCCTTCATAAGCGCGTCAAACTGGCACCGGGAGCGGTAGCTCGGTGCATCAACTGATGTCACTGCAGCGCCTCTGACCGGGCGGTCCTAGGTTCGAGTTCAGACGGCGGCAGGATTTTCGACACTAGCTTTTCAGCTAGGTCGAATTTAGTCGCTGTCTGGAAGAGAATTCTAGCGGCCGGCTGCTCTGATCGGTAGTTTTCCGTGGTTTCTCCGATCAACACTAGGCGAATTCCGGAGCAGTACCCAACCAAACAGGCCACGGACCGCGCGCGATCTTTCCTTCCTCTTCCTTGTCCTATCCTCATCCCTTACACACACACTAACATGCACTACCCTACCACATATTCCGGGAGAGCGGTCGGGAGCTTAGAGCTCGTCCCGGCTGGGGCGGTGGGAGAGTCCTGGTTAGGGGGAAACCCCACTAGCCGACGGTGGGCCGGCGCGGATCTCGCCATCCAGCGGGGGAAGATCACCGCCATCTCCTGAGAAAAACATACACTACACTTTCGGGACTAATGACCTAAGTTGTTGACGCGCCCGGAATCACTCAACCAACCAACGTGAAACCGTCTAAGCTGCCGCACTCGTCGCCTAGACGTAGTGCTCGAGCAGGTGATTCTGTGGGCTTTACTCCAGGCTTGGCCAACTGGCCTAAGATGAGGGCGAGCGCTTGTGATGGGGAGAGAAAAGTAGTGAGTACGCAAAGACTTAGATGCAAGGACATGCACGTGATATTCAGAACGATTTGAGGCACGCCTCGTGCATCGCGGACCCTATGACAAATTGTCAAAGAGAGCAATCTGCGAATTGGGGCAAGAAATGAGTTGATATTTGGTAGAATTATATATTAAATTATACAAAATATCTAACATCAATTTACGCAACAAACAAAAAATACATCTTTTATTCGCTTTTTAAAAGTAATTTTCCGTTAATTCGTAACAACGTTTATGTACCCTTGTATTGGGGTCTAGTGCGGAGTGAAGTAGACGTTCTTAGACTAACCTAGTCAGTCACTGCCATTTACTTGTTCGGTCAGGAGCTCGACGCAGATAGATCCCCGAGGTTTCCAGAGAGACACTCATTCAGGAACACACGATGTCTCGAGTTGCTTAACGTCCGTGACTTCACGGAGCGTAGTTAAGCAATTCAGCTAGCGAAGCTGTAGTTATGTAAACATAGTTCATTTTAAGATAAGAGTCTAACAGATAAGACAGAAAAAGATAAAAAAAAATTGAAGCGTTAGGTATTTCATCCAAAATAAAATTCCACTAAAATTCTACTAAACAGCGAAAATCTAGTTTTTACATATGCCGGTTGCTGGACTTTTATATTTATACACGAAGCAATCCGTACCACTTTGAAACCATTCATCATTTTCACAATGCCCGTGCAATTTTTGTGTACTTTATATTATAAAGTGTAAACATAACTCAAGGAACCATTTTCTTTCCGATAGAGAAGTTCGTCGAGTTTACACTGCAATTGTACGAGAGCATGATCAACATACGGATACTCGACGGACTCGTATATTCATCACTAGTTGAAATTTTCAAGAATGTTTCAAGAATGCCACAAACAATAATTCTGAGCTCTTGTTTGATTAATAAGAATCAGTTCTGTGTTGAAATGATAAGATAAAGATCTTTTCCCACCAGATGCACATACAATGAGAACTGTCTTCCTGGTGGGATGGCCGCAGTATAGGAGAGTAAGTTTCGTCTGCAACTGCGGCAGCCATCATCAGTAGTGGCGATGAGATCGAGGACGAAGTATTCTTCCAGACATCTCGCAGGTGCCTGTCAGGTAGACCGTTCCGCCCGGAAGATAATTCTAATTGTGAATCCGGCCGTGAAAGCCTACAGGAGCGCATACACCTGTAATCGATTCCAAGTGTATTCAATCCGCCGTACCCACCCTCTTCCAAATTAATGAACTTTTTTCTAATTCTCACTCTTTGATTCACGAGTGCAAGAAGAGGAAAGAAATTCTCTAAATTATTGAGATCTACATGTATTAGAAAGCAACTGTCCATTTTCTTTCATTGAATGAGTCGCAAACAAGGAATTTTGTAAGATCAAAAATGAAGCGAACTGTTGAAAGTATTGCAAAACACGTGGCATATTTTCTGAAAGCAACGGTGCGCCGACAATGGCCGTATTTTTGCTTCCATAATTCGTATTCATAAATACGTGACAACGTGCACCGCATTATCAGTCCAGATCATTACCAATTTAGATGGCAACGTGACACTGGCGCCATTCTTCGGAATTGCTTAGCGATACGCGCTCATGGACGCTGTGAGCTGCTGCATTATGGATGGGGTTGCTTGTTAAATTTCTAACTTTGGTGGTGGGTGACCTGGCTTCTAGAAAGAAAAGGAAAATGGGAAAAATGAAACTATCCGGCGTTGCGTCTGATGATATCGCTTTTAACCAGTTCCCTTCCGCGGATGATGTGCAGGATTCAACAAACAAAAATTAAGGTAAGTTTAATGTCGAAGAGGAAGTATATAAGTCGAATTTCACCATTAATGTAATGTTGACATTGTTTTCTCAGCTTCAACTTCGATCGCTTTGATCCGGGAAATTATCAATATATTCCATGTTAATACCGTTGCCTTATCCTCTAAGTCACTACAGAGATCGTAAGTACTCAATGCAAGGCCCACTAAAATAGGTTTTGTCAGAACGTTTGCCATGTTCAGATACAATATGATCAGATACAATCTCCCATCAAACAAACAACCCGTCCATCATCACCACAATAGGCACCTCAATAAAATAAACTCAACCATTATCAACTGAAATAAAATAACCTGTCTTCCCCACATAACGCCTAACAAAATAACCTTTCCTCAACTGCCTCAATAAAATAAAAATAAAATAGGCACCATACCACCCAACCAATAAGAACCAAACAATAGTCCCCACATTACAATAAAAATAAATTTTCATTCCCCCACTAGCATCCTCTTCCAGTCTCCCGTAAATCCGGAAGAAAAGAAGGATTTTTTATTTATGTAAATAACCTAAGATTTAAAAACAAAAGTGGCAGAGCTCAGTGGTGGGCAGAGCAAAAAAAAGATACTTGTGCAATTTTATTATGGTCCTCCATGATTTCAAGGCTATTTTCTCACTGCTAATTTTTTGCGTGATAACTTGGTGAATGTGATCGGTGAAGGGTTAACAAACCATTTAGATAAGCATTGGATCCAAGACCATTTTCCAATATTCTGACAGCTCGTCTATTACTTGTTTAAGAAAATGTCAAAATCTGCATCAATTTGAAACTATTTTTACAACGTCCGTGTTATACTTGTGTATTTTATATTATTAAGTGTAAACGCTTTGAAACACAACTCAAGGAACCGTTTCGTGGATTATGGCATGGTGGATAAAGGAACAAGAATCATCCACCCTTTTCAGATCAGGGACTACAATACGATTTTTTCTGTAAAAAAATCGCCGTTTTTTGCTGCAGCAACGCATAACTTTCTCTATACTACTAACGTAGAACGCGAAAAAGTAATAACAATGTGCTTAATTGTGTCATGAACCTGACGTGTAATTAAAAGAAAATAAATTACTTATTTTAAAAATTCACATGTTATGAAAAGTTCTAAATATCTTAATTTAATGAAGATAACTATTTAAATTACATAAAGCAGAACATAAATCAATTTTCATTATTATTTTTATAACAATTTAATACCATTTATCTACTTCCTAACAATACTGTGATACTTTCTAATTGTTATTTGAAAAACGAACCCTCTTGACAACAATCGAGATTTTTCTGAATGCACACAAATTCATCTGTTTACAGTTTCATGTGTTTCAATCGCAGTGGAAAACCTATTACAATCTGATTTCTCAAAGAAACATTGACTAATATATAAACTTCACTTACATTCTGTTGTATTCCATTGCTTAGGATTCTTATAACCTGTCAAATATGGTAAGTACGACTCCTTTTTAAGAATTATATTTTGTTTCTGTTTTTTTTTCAATTACGATTTTGTTATGTAGTTGACAAACGATCTTGTCCTTTGATTTGTAAGCATTTTTCACCATACGTCATGCTTTTGGCCATATTAATTTGAACAATTCTAATCTGATCGACATCTTAGTTTGAAAGAGGCCAAATTATGTTCGATATTGTCACTAAGCAAACAATGTATTTTTAAACCATAATTTAAATAATAATGTTTGTCCTTTAAAAAGACGCATGCAAATTTTTTGACACTTTTGGACTTGTCGATGAGAATGCGATCTTGAAATAACGTTATTCTAGACATTTCTAATTCTGTAGCTGAAGAATTCTGTTTTCCGACTCCAAGATAATATATGAGCATCTTATTGAATGGTTCCACATATGATTATTCTTGATATTAAGAACTGTGCATTTATTCACTCATAATGATGCGCTCTAACAATTGACAAAAGCTGTTTAAAAAGAAAGCGCATTTTATGCTTATGTTGTTCCACTTTCATTGTGTGAAGCCAAACTTCACGAAACTAATTTAAGTGTCGTAATAAGAGTTAACAGAACACAATGTTATAAAAATCCACGGTCCAATTTTAATAACTATAATCAGTTTAGTAGTCAGTTTTCTTACGACTAACATAGCGAATAGAAGAGAAAGTGTGATCATTTTACGGTTTCACATTCTCTGCCACTTGATATCGATTGTACAGATTTGCAACGGTTCTTGCCCAATTCAACTAAGCAATGAAATGCAAATCGGTCTTATTTTATCATGGTAGAAATTTTACATGAGAGAACCTATTTAACTTCGTAATAATATTTACGAAACAAAATAAGCTAAGATATCTCGCCAATCTCGTCCACCCCAAAGCAGGCAACGTAGAAAACTAGTGATGTTTCAATAGCAGACTTTTACGCATTTCTTGTAACTTTTGAAATTTTCGAAAATTCCGACAATGAAAATTAAGCTTGCGCCATTTGTTCAGCGTCCTTTATTCTGAGGAACAAATTTATAAAAAATGTGGATTCATTTTTGAGGATTTTAAAAATAAATTGTGTGAACTCCAAGCAGAATTACGAGAAAACTATTCTTTTAAAAAAATGTAAATGCCTTTATTTAAAGATATAATATTTAAAAACAGATTTAATTAAGGAAAATTTATTTAATCAATTATATATTTTTTGCAATTTGAAACGTTTTGAATGTTCGTTCAGTGTTATCTCGTAAATTAAACTTACATTTAGTACAATAAACCAGGTCATTGATGGTCAGATACATCAAACTATCTAAAAACAATCTCATTCTTTGACACATCGCCGACAATAGTTAGATATAATATGAACTGTTATTTTGACAGTTCAACATAAGAAACAGAGAGGAGAGACCATCTACGGTACAGCCCTTCCTATAATAATGATATATGTATTTCCAGATATATTCAAGTAATTCGAAAGCTTTTTATTAGTTTGACTACCATCACAAGTTAATCCAACAATTTTGCATTGAGCTTGATCAAAATACTGTTTGTTCGATATACTTCTGTCCGTTTACAATGTATTTTGATTCAATTTTCAATGCTCTTTCTGTTTTGCAGACAGCCACGTATTTTTCTCGCGAATTAGCTGGTAAGTAAATTGCAATTTCTTACGAGAATTACTCTACCTGTTCAACGAAGGAAACCCAGGACAATTTTTCTTGGGTTTTTCCAATTATAGTTCGTAATTTTAAGATATTTCTCAGTAGACAGTATTAGTTACGCCGTATTTCAACTGTGTCTCATTACATCAACAAGCAGAGAATTATTTCACGAGAAAGACGGATTACTTTACACGTTCACCAAAGTCCGAGTAGGGCATTCTGGGCAGCGGACCGTAAATTCTATAACAACATAGGAGTCAGCGTCAAGTAGATTTGAAGGGAAAAGAGAATTATCTCTCATTGGCTTATTACTACCTTGTCTATTGACTACCAAAAATATAGACAATAGCCTCTACACCAAAACATTATGTCTTTGCTTATGCTTACGTTTTACAGTAAGTGGGTAAATTACTATGGCCATACATTAAATTTTGCAGTAAGATCAGATGTTCCAGTTCTAGGCACTTTTTGCCTTTTATCTCCCCGAACGATTCAATTAGCGGAAATTCCTGTATTACATGTCCTAACGGCATGCGTGAATCCAATCCTACTAGCAAGTTAAAAGTAGATTCAGTACTTTTAAAGTTTTTTTTTTTTTACATTTTCTGGAATTTTCTTAGCACTAGTGACACCAGAGCAAACGCCTTTTTCTTTGAGGGGAAGGGGGGTAGACAATTTTAATTCGGAGTTCTCTATCACATCAACGCCACATGATTTTTCTACCAATAAATAATCAAAATAAAAAAATTGTTTGCTCCAAATAAAAAAATTAAACTCATAGTCATAATAGTAACACTCATTTAGATGTGATGCGATACAATCAAGACGTAATTGTTTTTAATAAACACTGTAGAATATAATTATATGATTTACGTGAAAATATTTACAGTATAGTCAGGGTGATCAGTATAAAACGCAACCCTGCTGTTCAAGGCACTGAGAGAAAAGTGAAAGTTTTGCAACACTGCTTCTGGGACAGCTCCTTCGACTGCATCTCAGCGCCACTCCATTCACCACCACCCCCTTCCTGTGGTGTGGGTCATACCTGCTCAAAACAAAACAGCCCGCGTCTTTCTTCATAGATTCCTTCTTTCACAGTTAACTTACGATGAGCCTCAGCGTAGAGCAACGCAGTTTTGTGTCGGAGTATTTCCGAACACAATCTTCCAAAGAGTGCCGGGCAGCTTTCAGAGAAAATTATTCATCTGGGTCTATTCTGATCAAGAGTACCATATTTCGGTTAGTGAAGTGCTACCGTGAGACAGATGTGTTTGATCCATTGCATTAAAAAAAAGATTTGAGTATGATGTGCCATTTATCGACACAGATTAATTGGTCTGTTTTTTCAAAGAAACAGTAAAGGCGGATACCTATCAGAAGAAACGGATAAACTAATGTTTATTATATTTTAATTAGTTAATTATTTCCAAAGTAACCTTATTCAATAATAATAATTATAAACATTTGTTCTGCAAATCTGAATTTATAATTTGTTTATAATTATTTAAAACAGAAAAGTATAAAACAAACATTCTGGAGCATATGTTCTGGAGCGCGTGTATCTTGTTTTGAAACTAAAACAAGCAAAGTTTACTATTAAATTGACCTCAATATATATTTTACATGGCAAGTTTATTTCACTTTTAAACAATATACGAAGGAATCGTCGTTCTCGACAATTCAATTTTCTTTCGACGCCAAACAAACAGGCGCGTACCCTTTTCATGAATTCGTGGATACGGCGATCACCTGCTCTTCTCCTCATGGTGGCGTTAGTGAGAGAGGGAATTAAGCGTACTTCCCGTCAGTTTACCTGCTTGAAACCACCAGCCGCTGTCCGACCCGCTCAAACATGGTTGCCAGTGCATTTCGCTCTGCCTGCTGTGGGTTGCGTTTTATACTGATCACCCGGGTGATATTCCTTAAGTGTTCACGGAGTACCTTCAGAAACAATGGGTTTTTCGTTCTGGTTTTTTAGCAGGCCTGAAGGAGGTCTTTGAAGTCTACGAATCACAAGATGGCAAGATATCTGCTAGAGACATAGGAGATGTGCTCAGAGCGCTAGACGAAAATCCCACACAAGCTACGATAAAACGCTTTACTGAGCAATACAGGCCAGGTACGTTTCGTTAGTGAGAAGAAAGGAAGCCACCAAAAAAGTGATACGAAATTACAAAAAAATATTAATAAGTGAAAGCTCAAGAACGTCGTGATCTCGCGCAACTCCAAACGACGATAGTTTTACTTAGGAGATTTCGCAAACCGCGAAAGATTTACACTTCTCGATAGACACAGCTTCCACGCATGCACGTGATTAGCAAGACGTTTGAGAAAATACGCACAAGGTTTTCGTGATCGCGTTGTCATTCGCATCGTCTTCTTTGCTCTCACTTTCAAAGTTATAGTCCAAAAGAGATAGCTAAAACGTGGGTACATTTTCACAACTTTCCCTTGAACGTTTGCAGATTTTTCGCGTCGCAAGCTGAATAATGCACAATACCGGCAAGTTGTGTTATGTGAAATTCCTTAGCCGTCCATCTTCACTAACTTACGTGATGTAAAATTTAAAAAATCATTTTTTAGGTATTTAATCTTGAGTGATATTTCCTTCGAATGAATGGCAGGTATTACAGATTAGGTTTGCATTTTCATTTTAAGATGTGCATTGTAGAAGTTGTCATCAATGAAATAATCTCAACGTTTCAATAATATCGGGAAGCTGATCATGTAGCAATTAAAGCTTAAAATCATTTATAAATCAATACTTTGCTTTCTTTCCGAAGGTGCTGTTTGGACATTGGCTAACATCCGCATAACTGCAGTACTGTCAATCTTTTCACATCACAGGGATGTTTATTCGGGAACGGGCAATCAGCCCAACACCACATCCTAAGAGAGGGAGTAAGAACAGGATAAGAAAGGAAGGGTTGCGCATGGACCTGTTTGCAGTACGGTGGGATTTAATCAGATGAAAGAGAAACAATCAGTTGTCTCTAGAACTTTCAACCAGAACGTGGCAAGCCTTCATTCTGTTATTTAACTGTGGTCGAATATCCACTATCGTCAGGACTTCAATAGCTATGGCATCTAGTGGCGAACACGCAACCCTACGCCATTACACCCGTCATTGAAAAAAATATCGAATCTCCTATTTTCCCGAGATCTATAGGTAATAACAAATCACATGAAACATGTCGCAGTCTTGTAGGTGCCAGGGTTCTACAACGTTAATCAATCTGTGAAATTATGTACGTCACAATCAAACACTGAATTCGAACAATTACCGAAATTTTAACCCACAACGCGACGATGTCGGAACAAAATACCCACGTCGCGTCCTGGGTCCTTATCCGAAATAAAAAGCCCCAACGCAATGTGTGTACACGATCACCGATCTGAACATTAATTTTCGTCTTTGTGCAAAAAGAGAATGGCGCGTTTTAATTAAAAAAGCATTTTGACGTAAATTGCTTCCGAATGTTGTATGTTAACAGCGCGTAGGCAGTACACCGTAGCCTCATCACGAACTTCGGCACGTGTAGCCAAGCGTCCGTGAAAGCCGGCAAAGAGTGCTTTGAATAACAAGCGATGGAAATAATGCATTGTACAGACCAAAGGATGTTTTGTGTTAATCGCAAATGCCGAAGCCTCGCCTCGAAACTGAACACGCGTAGCGAAGCGTCAACTCACCCTATCACAAGCTTGAGGTTATAAATACGTCATTCCGGAGGCAGTTCCATGTCAAATCGGCGATTGAGCACATGTGTTTGTCTACAACGCGTGGAGGTGATTTCGTGTAGGGCAATGACGCATCGAGGGTATTTCCTTCCGGCCATGACGCGTTGTGGATAAAAGTTTCGGCCACTGACCGGTTCGATGGTAAGAGTGTAACGTATATCATAACTAACATTGACAATCCAAACACCCCAACAAAACACTGCTTTTTGGTTTGGTAAGACAAATATCATGAACATTCATCATGTTCTCTAATCTTCTTCTACACTTCATTTTCGGCAGCTGTCTGTTCCGTCTTCACACTTCCATCTTCTCTTCGGTCTTCCCACGTCTCCGGTGCGAGTAGAAAGCTGCTTATGGAAATCTAGTATCTTCCATTCTTACAATACGTTGTAACCTTTTCCCTCAATATTCTTGCATAGAAGTGTTTATTAGTTTGAATTTTAATTATTTTCTTAAGTTTTACAAACAAGCTAATAATTTGCAGAGGAACGAGTATCCTTTGATGAATTTCTGGTAATATACGAGGCCGTCACAAAGAATCGATTGACAGAGACTGCGGATGATTTTATTGAAAGTTTCAGACATTTTGATAAAAAAGGAAATGGAAATATTCCTCATGAAGATCTTCGAGAACTTCTCATTCATCACGGTAAGAAGAAAAATAAATTAAAAATTAAAGTACTACAATTCTAAACAATATTTTCCGTATGTCAGTTACTTATGTTTTTTATAAGTTTCAGAACATGGACGTAATACAGTAGTATCCAACAGTAGTTTTCCAATAACACTTGCCGCCTAAAACATTACAAAATAGACAAAATAACTATTAAAAGTAGGTCTAGCAACAGATGTGGAAGTACTCAAACAATGAAAGTTCATGCTGAATTTGAAGGCATTTTAAAAACTGATCTGAATCGTGAATTTCATTACTCAAATACCATTGAAATCTAATTTCAAGACACGTTGAGTTTTTCTTACCGCTCTCCTTAAAATTAACTTTTTTCATTTCAGAAGTTAATGAGACTTTTTCGTACTACAGTACTGTTATATTGACTGTTACTATTATAGTTACTGTTATATTGACTTAACGCAACAAAAGAGGCCATTCTTAACGGTAAGCTTCCTAGGGAATTAACATTCCTCCGCGCCGTCCGTTAAGAACAATCCAAACACACGAGTAGTAACTAAGTACCCTTATTCGAAGAAACGGAATGCTTTGTTTCAATTACCTCTTTTTCTTTTAATAATATGGTATTACGAAAAGTATAGTACGACACACGGCCGATAACAGACTTAACTTAGACCTGCCTGGTCTGTCGCCTCGATTTACAAACTTCAACTGCGTCTGTTATTTTCTCTTTATCAGCCTAACAGTGTTAAGAACTATAACAGAACTGGAAGCTTAGGTAAAAAGAAAAAAAAGTTCCATATTTCCATGTGTCACTTGTCTAGTTTATAAAATAAATGTAAAGAAATGTTATGTGATGCCCTACCCGTACTTCAGTAAATGTTGATTAGTCCCTTCTTTTGAGCGGAGATCGCGAGGTACCAGGCATCATGGCGAACGCCTTCTACCACAGAACTATCGGATTAGGAGCTCTGTATTTCTGTCACGGAAAATGAGGATGATTTATTGTTGTTTCTTTTAGGAGAAAAGTTGACGAGAGGCGAAGTAGATCTATTACTGCGCAGAGAGATGGATGACCATGGCAATGTGAATATCGAAAAATTTGTAAAGAAGATAATGGCTAACGACGAAGAGGATGAGGGCGAAAAATCTGACATTTGCATTTCCTAGGCACACTCCCTCTCACATTATATTCACATACAAGTCAGTGTGACAAATGATAATTCAAATAAAAATAAAACATAAATTGTATTATTATATTGTATTAAAATCTGTTTAGCACCTAGAAAATTTGATTTCTCAGTGTTCGCAATGCGCATGATTTTGTAATTGCAAGTTGTAGGATTTTTCATTTAAATCAAAACTGCGTTTCACATAGAAATTCATTCCTTTTGAAAAGCAAGAAATATTTGCAAGAATGTCTGATGTGTTTAATCTTCTTGGAGACTGCATTGTTTGAGTTAGTTCGAGGACGCCGACTTACTAAACAATCGCAAGCTAGCTTGCACCACTCCCGCCGTGGACCTGTGCTTTTATTTCATGGATACGTGGTGATAATGCGGCAATAAAGTTAAGTTAGATAATGATTTCTTATTTTCTTATTTTTTTCTGATGATTTTGTGAAGTGTTCAATATCCACTTTTGACAAGTCATCATGCATTCTTTCCAAAATAGTCATAATATTAAAATGTTTTCACAATTCAGATGTGAAATGAATGAGTGGATGAGATTCAAACTCTTGGGATGGCAAGTATTGTATTTACGGATAACTATACGGACCTATAAAGCAACGAATTAATACATTGTTAAAATCAACTTAAGTAAAGTTATGCTCAAAAATCAAGTTTCAAGATACATTCGTGCAATATTCGCAAGGTACCCTCCCAGTAGAACAATGTTCTCTGACAAACCATATCCTCCATCTCTACAGGGGCTTTTCCCTTGTGCCCCCCCCCCCAGCCCCAAGTTTCAAGCGTTTCCAGCTAGCGCTGACCACAGAGAGACAATTTTTCGGAATCAAGGACCAACAAAACGTGAATTCTGACTACACTAGTGTTACAGTATTATACATTACGCATTAGAGTAATTTATCGAAAGTGTCTCGTCGATTTTACATTCTTTTCTCACCGCCAGTGGTGAAACTTTTCCCCCGCCTTCAAATACGCTTGCATGAATTTCGTTTCTTGCTCAGTTCCGAGGTCGATAAAGGCGGTCTCTTGCTCCCGGAGGAGCATCAATTAATTTCTTGCTTCAAAATGTGGTGGCGGCACAAATTCAGATTAGTATTTACAAATGGAATATAATTTACAGAAAGAACGATTTTGCAGCAAAACTCCAGCACAACTTAAAATCTAGGAATGCGACAGAATGGCACAAACTTTCTGGTATTTCTTAGAATTCCGATCTTTTGAGTCTGGGCTACATTTTCGGTTTATTCCATCCTCATCCCAGCTGCCATCTATTGGTTCCTAAAATACCTACCAGGTCTTCTCGCGTCACCAACCATTCCTCTGAAGTGAAGAGGCCTTCGCGCTCCCCGAACATCGCACAGGCCTATCTCGGCCCTGTACCTTCACACGGTATCCGTTAAACTCACTGTGCCCGTACAATTGTCCTGGGAGTAGGGATCCTGTTTCTCATTTTTTGTTTCTTTCTTTCTCAATTCAAAGCTTCTCACACACAAATTCCACGCACATGCACAGTTGCATGTCAAGCTAAGAGTTTATGGAAGGCGGCTCCACGCATTCGGCATCGTCAAGCACCACGCATTTGCCATCGTTCGGCGAAAGTTCGCTCCCTTTGATGCGCCCTAAAGACCGACACGCGGTGAGTAGGCTGAGCACCGAACATTCGTCGCTCGGCAAATAGCAAGCAACTCATCCACACTACTCGGGATTCGGCGAGCGGTTGCTCCCTACTCCCCGAATAACGAATGTGTGGAGCCGCCTTAACACACGAAGGAATCGCAATCGGAAAAGGATAGCCACGAACACAACTTAATCATTTATGCCTCACGCGGTTTCGAAATCTCAACTTTAGTGCACGTACTGGGGCTCTCCTGCTCTAAGCCCCAGTCTCACGAGTTCGAATCACTTGACGTTACACAATTGTCAGTACACGAGTCCACGTGAATTCAAACAGCGTTTCAAGACCATTCAAAAGTATTGCTGCCATTCACTTGGTTCCAATTCTGTTTACATGAAGTGAATTATAACGCAAGGAGCTACTTATGCTGGACAAGTGTTTTCAACTTATTGCATCATTTATCGCATTGATATAGTGTGATAGCTTAAATACACGTTTCTGCAAAACATCACATCTACTCATCGAAAAAGTAACGCGCATTTGCTGCGGAAAGAACGTAGTCAACAATTCAACGGTACAGTGATTGCACTATATATCCTCAATCATAGATCATATGTCGTGTTACGACTCAAATAACATTCAATACATTTTCAGCAATATACGATCTACGAACAAAGATAATGAGATAACAGGATGGGAGTGACTATTAAACATTTCAAAACCAGAAACAAGATCACTTAAATGTACGTAAAATTGTGTTATTATTAGGAATAAAATGTGTATCAGTAAAGCACGTGTAGGGTTAAGATTTGCTTTTAATTGTGTGAATTTTAGCTTTAAGTAAATATCTTAAATGTGCATCAACTTCTTATTTGAACTACTCTTCATACTCCTGACGTTTAATTGTCATCATGTTAATCTAATTAGTTTTAACTCGTGTCATGCAAGTCCTCTCTAATCCTGTACACCAGAGGAAAGGAACACGAGGCATGCACGTAAGGTAAAACTCAGTCTTAGACTAACTTGAAATTCTGTCATAATTCTTTTAAATTACATTCAATTTGAATCGTACACCTCTCTTTTCCATTTCTTCAATATATCTTCCTGGCTGCATCGTGAACAAAAATGACAAGCAAACCACCCCAAAACAGAACAATACATGACAACAATGCACCAATGATACCAATCTCACAAAAAAATAATAGCTCCGCACTTAGAGGATGATAGAATCTTGAATTTATGATGATGAATCATTTGCAGGGATTAGGCAGACAAGCGACCAAATAAGAGTTAAACTATCAATAACTTGTGAATTAAATTATTAAATCAAGTTTAGATCCTTGCAAGTAAAAAGAGCGCTTAAAATTATGCTTTCCTAATGGCCATGAACCTTGCCAAATCCAATCCAACTAAAAATGTATTATTTTATCAACGTATGCACCGAACTGCATTAAAGTTTCACCCTGTAATTACCTACCATTAATCTTCACCAACTTACTTGAAATCTGCAAAGAGACAACTGACATGTTTATTCAACCAGTGGTGATTCATATTACAAAGAATATACAAGTAAGAACTCCCGTTAACGGATCACCGGAATTTTTTGCCCTCAAAAGTCTGAAAACCTCTCCTGTTGTGAACAAATAAGTATTTCACGCATTAGATCAGGCCATACCAAACTTTCCCACAGCCATATACTAGAGAAAAATCTCAGTATGTACCTCTTGCAATTGCCCACTGAACATTAATCATGTCCTCCAGGAATTTCCCCAGTACGATTCTGTCTGATCTCAATTTTTATAAGGAAATTTTAGTTCCATTCTGTGATAATACTTCTCAAAGCAATGTTTAAAATGTATTGAAATAGGTGTTTTGGGAAATATTTAACTGTATTTGAATAAAGTAATCTATTCCTTTCTGCAGTAATTATCATTGATGTAATTTTCATGTTTATGTTTTATGTTTTTGTATCCATAATCATCATTGTAATGTAACCTCAATATTGTAAAAACTTCATATTGCCAGTGTAAAATATAATATATTGTATTTATTTAGTGGTAACGACCTAGCTGTTGATGCGACTTAAAACAAATTTAATAAAAAAATATTAAACCGATTCACGTTCACACCAAGAGGACAATTGAACAAACTTTGAAAGACGTCGGCAACGCCTCGGAGAAGTCCCCAGGAGCGCCGCAGCCTCCGCGGTGCAGAGATCTGCAGCCGGGAGATCGATGGCGGCGCTGGCGCGTCGACGCCGCGGCCTCCTTCGCTCTCCCCGGAGGCGGCGCCCGCACGCAACCCGAGTCGATCAGCGCAGGCGATAACAAGATAACGAGGCCGCACAGGGCCTTCCCGCAGGCGCCCCGCCCAGCTCCGCCCCGCCGCGCCCTGCGGGCTCGGGTTTCCGCGGAATTGGCAGCGGGCTGCGCGGAATATGAAGAAGCCGCGCTCGCTAGTGAATCTGCGAATGTGCCGGCGGAGGCGCAGATTTTCAGGAGAGTTTGTGCCCGCCTTAGCGGACCGCACTATCCATCTTCTGCGCATGCGCTGATGCACTAACGTGGTGCGAAACTTGAACTGTGCATGCGCAGAAGATCATTGTGCATGCTTTAACGTTCGGGGGTGCGCATGCGCAGAAGCACAAAAGTGTGCAAACTTAACCTGCGCATGCGCAGAAGATCGACAGTGCTTTAACGTTCCAGAGTGTATAATCTCTCTAGTGTCTTACTGTGCGCTAAGATACCGCATCACGTGATGTCCGCGATAGCGCAGTGAATGAGTGGGCGACTGGCGCTTATGCCCGGGAAGACGCGAGCCTAAGTTTCAAGCAGGAGGTTGGAGGGAGCGTGCGGGGGATGTAATTAAAATTATTTCCACTTTACTCTAGAGATAGAAATCATACCCTTTCCTAACTGATAGACGAGTGTGATAGATTAATATGCAGGTAACACCGGACTACTTCAGCTTCTTACCATATCAGGAAGGCAGAAAAATTGGACGATATTAAATACTTCATTTGTTCCTCCTCTAACACTGTTTACCATTTTTAATCGGTAGAATTTCATTACATGAAGATTTCTACGAAAGTTCAACTTCTTTTCTAGCTAGTTCTAACAGACTAAAGGTTTGTTCGTGGAATCAGGAAATACGATACGTCGTACAGCAGCACAGGTCTCATCTTTAAAAGGCGTTCTTCTGCAATTTTTACTACCCCATTTTCTCCATGGCGTTTTATCGCAGGCACCTAACATTATGGTTAAATTACGACCCACTCACGTCAGCTCACTCGGACGAATTCGACTTTTAAGTCGAGAAATCGCATTAAAACTTCTCACATCTCACTCATAAAAACCACAGGCGACATCCCCGGCGTTATTTTTCAGGCGCCTCGGCCCCACCACGTGACCCTGCGCGCGGCGAGTGCGTCATGAGGCTGGGACGCGGCCGGCGCGCGGTGGGGGTGGACGGTGGACCAGCGGCTGGAGGGCTTCCACGCTGCGTTGCCCACCGCGCGTCCCTCAGCGTTCAATTTCCACTGATTCGTTCAAGATCAACTACGATGGTTGATTACGGGGGCGGATTTAAATATGGGCTGAACGGGCTATAGTCCGGGCTGGCACGTTTTGAGGGGCGGCAAATTTTCGAAAAATTATAATAATTTGAATATTAATGTCACGTTTGTTTGAAACAAAAACTGAAATTGACTCATATTATCTTCCTTTCTTAGACATCCCATTTATGAAAGAGTGAGAAATCAGTTTAGGTATTAGTTTTTGTTTCATAACAAACGGCATTACCCACGATGTACTTTTTTAATATGTAAAAAATATGTATAAAATATTTGTTCCCAATCAGTATAGGAGTATCGCTATCACACAAATCATAACCTCTTTTTTAATAATATATAAATTCTCAAGGGGCGGCAAAATTAATGAAGCTCAGAGCGGCGATGTATATACATCCGCGCCTGGTTGATCATGCTTCGTTTTCAAGCGCAAGTTGCAATCGATCTATCGAAAATCGTCGTTTCGTCGAGTAGTAGCGTGAGTCGAAGCTACAGTTAGCCAAGAGATATTAGCAAGGTTTTTGTGTTGGAAGCTCCATAAGTGTTTTCACGTGCCTTTGTAGGCGAGTGTTTATCAACTCGATGTCGAGCTATCGACTGACACACGCGTTCACTTAGAAAACAATTACAGCGATTAATGGATGCGATGCACGTACAAGTGTGTCAGAATTTCCTGCTGTAGGTTCCTGCAACAATATTCATGTACAGATCTTCGTAAACATTTCAATTTCAGTTTTACATCTTTAATACTGTATTCACCGCGAAGAGTGAGTATATAATTCCAGAAAGTTAGTAAACCTCTCATTTCATCCGTTCTGGAGAATACTGAATGAATATAACAATATTTTTGAGATTTTCCGCATAACGCGTACACGGTATTTTTCTGTTGCAACCTTCATAGGCGTGCGCTGCTTTCAACAAGGGGTGTCAACTGCATTTATAGGCCTGATGCATTTGTACGATGTAACCGCTACGGTTGGGACTGTTGTCTTATTATATTATTAATGAATTTATTGGACGCTTACAATATGACTGTTATTCGCTAGGACAGTCTTCGAGTAGTGTTAGTATAAGGAAAGATTCATTTTATGTTTAAATTATTCGTTTCGTCTCCACTTACGTTCACAGTCTTCATGCGCTAAAATAGTCGAATTTATAACACTCCAGCAAATAATTCTGATTACATAATAAAAATGCACTATTGTGTCGTCATAGTTTAGTAATCCGGCAATCAATTTATTTTACCAGTACACACAAAATTTCAAACACGATACTTTTGTAGGGTTTCACTTACTCTGGAGTAATATAACTATTTAAATATACTGAAATGTATAAATATTTTAAATACTAAAATGTAAGTTACTTAAGATATTTTCAAAACTTCTTCGTACTGCCTTGGTCATAGTACGTTTCTAATATTTTGAGTTTTCGTCAGGCGAAACTAGATGAAGTGTTTCAATTATGTAGTAAAATACACGCCAGATTCTTTGTAATCGTTGACGATTTATAATATCAGAGGATTGGGTGGGCAATTTCTAGGAGGCAAGGCTACTGGGTAGGAAGGCCGTGTCCTGGCCGCGCTGTGTCTGCTTGAGGCGCCGCGCCGCGACGGAGCAGTTGCCCCCGAGGGCGACGACCCCGCCCCCCGCCGCTGACGTCACGCGCCGCCCTCGCTGCACCACGTGCTGCACCCGCCCCCCACGCCCCTCCCCGCGGGCGTCTATCCCTAATTTCGGCGCGTGACGCATTTCCATGCCAGAGTCGGATTTATATGTGGGCCTGGACCAACAGCGTCAACGCTTTAGGGGACGTTAAGTAATGTGTTAAAAAACTATCACTGCAGTGGCTCAATCTCATGCGATTCACTTTCTAAAATTTACAATTTATTCCCTGTTTACATTTTTAATATAAAGCACTTACCAGAATTCTTTGTAATATAATAATGATAGAGCAGCGCATCTCCGCGATTTTCAATCCCAAAAAGCACATCTAACAGTAAACAATTTTAAAAGAACCGTAGCAATGTAGGATAGAATGAATAAAAATGAGCAAATGTTATTTACTCGCGTTTTATGAGTATTTGCTTGATAGCGTTCGAATAAGAAATACTATTAAAAAAAATGTGTCATTTCTCGAACTTGAGAAAAAAACATTCTTACGTTCAGTAGAGCATATGCTCACAACCGCATGAATAAAAACCAAGAATTTACTATTTTCCTGAATACATCCTCAGAGCGTCTTGAGTCTGGTCTTGAGGTGCCTCACTTTTAAGAGCGAGGTTATCATTACTTTTGCTGTAAGAAGGAATCCGTCAAGAAGTGGCTTTGTTCATGAATATGAGAATCTAAGAGACGTACGGCGGCGCGCAAAGGAGTGGGATACAACTTCCAGAGTTTATTACGATTTTCGGAGAGAAATGTTAAATATGCGGCAACGTTTGATTTTAGTCAAGAAAATACAGAAACAATATGTGGTACTCGTTCATACGAAACGTAAATGAAAGTATTTTTGTGTGTAGAAGATCTTGATCGTTTTAGTAAGGTGTTGGTGCAGATACATCCATTTTCCAAACAGTCAACAGTTTCAAAGACCGTTGTTTAGGTTATAGACCGTGTACAACAAATTTTCCTAAATGAATTAAATTTACACAGTCCGAACAGGAAATGAACAAATAAAAAAATTAAGTACCAGAAAAATGCGTTTACTTTCCGTATCTGTACATATATTGTACACACATTCCTATTAAAAAATCTACCATCCTTGAAGATGAATATATTAATAGCAATAGGGGTTCAATCAATAATGTAATGTAGGTAAACGTGGTTAGGTCTGCTAGTGTGAACGTGACCTGCCTCAACAGGTGTAAGACTCCTGAATATGAAAAAAGTTCAGACATTTAAGAAATAAAGAAAATTAACAAATCAAACGCCTTAGTTCTTCGAAATGCAGATTATGGTATTGTGCACCGAAATTCTTTTACTAGCCAAAGTATGTGACACCATAAAATATGAACTGAGAATAAAGCAGCAAGTAACTGGCCTGGGTCCTAAAGATCGCAAGGCTGATGAAAGCTAGCAGTCTTCACTCTTGGGGTAGCAGGTTCCAATCCCGCCTGGGGCATGGATGTTACTTTCTGCGGATTGATTCATTGATTGATTGCGATACCAGGCGCGTCAACTACTAGGATCATTAGTCCCGTAAGGGTAGTGGATGTTTTTCCTCGCGAGGCGTTTTTCTCCCACTGGATGGTGACATGCGGCGCCGACCTAGCGTCGGTTAACGGTTTTTTCAAACACGTATCTCCCTCCCGCGGGGCACCGCCCCAGCCGGAACAAGTTCTAAGCTCCCGACAGGTCTCTCGGCACGTGTGGTAGTGTAAGTGTGTGTAAGGGGAGAGGATAGGACAAGGAAGAGGAAGGAAAGATTGCGCGAGGTCCGTGGCCCGTTTGTTAGGGTACTGCTCCGGCATTCGCCTGGTGTAGATCGGAGAAACCACGGAAAACTACGGATCAGGGCAGGCGGCCTCTAGAATTTTCCTTCAGACAGCGACTGAATTCGACCTAGCTGACAAGCTAGTGTGGAAAAGTGGTCTTTTTCTTCGTCACACAGCTACAGAAACTGAGATAATTTTAAAGGAAAGCTACAATACTATTTTTGCCCCGACCGGGAATGGAACATGGAATCATACCACCGAAAGTGAGAGCGTAGGCTTCCGCGGCCGGAGTCATGATTAACTTGGCTATCCGGGAGACGCCGCGTCCAGGGCACAGGTGCCAACGTTTCGGTCGCCATTCTGCGACCTTCCTCAGGGCAGTACCCGCAGTACTACACCCTGAGGAAGGTCGCAGAATGGCGACCGAAACGTTGGCACCTGTGCCCTGGACGCGGCGTCTCCCGGATAGCCAAGTTAATCATACCACCGAAAGCTAGTACGTAGCCTATGACACACCTTAGAGGTACCTAGCGGAAATATACCGACATTAAAAGCCAAATGAAGAATAAAGAAACAAGAAAAAATATATTAAGTGTTTGAAAATTACAAGTACGGTGGAACATCATACCTACAGTCGCTGTTAATAAACACCGCAAGTCATAAAAGTTCTACGAGAACACAGATTCCTAAATTCGAACGGGTACATCATACTTTTTAACTTCTATTCCGTCGTCCTTGAATACTCTCTTGCGAACATATTGCAGCGAGACAGACTTGTAGACGGTGCAGCGACTTATTTATGAGCTCGACGCGAGACACGTGTGCCAACAGACATCTGTGCGATTCACAAGGTTTTTTATTACATGATTTAAGAGCATTTCTTCTCCATAGACTAGCAGTGAATTTCTCGGAGGAGTGGTCCTTCTACGAAGGATCGTGTAAGATTCCGTATGCTCGAAGTCTCGAATACGAAAAATTGCAATATCTCGTCCTGGATGTGATTTAATATTGGTGTAATACAATTTCATACAAACTACTTCTTTATGGAATGCATTTTTCGTAGGAAAATATGCAGCAACAACATTCTTTATGAAAAATTAAATGAGTGGATGTTCACTTTAGTCTCACGGCTGTAATTTTGCTTGTTAATAACAGATTAGCTTACTAAAATTGTTTACCCACTAACAGTACCGGGCCTCCGAGATGCAAGCAGCAGTTCGTGGCCTGGTTGTTCGAATCGGGTTGCAATGTGAAGCTATTTTCACTTTCAACAATGATTACGAAGTGAATAATGTGCGTACGGGTCCAAATAGCAAGTTGATATTTCATTATCAACTTTTCAATTCCCAAAAGAAAACTGGGAATAATCCAATTATATTTTTTATTTATTAAAAGTGCGTAACACCCGATTACACCTCCAAATATTAACTTTCGCAGGATTGACAAAACGGAGAACTTCGCAAAGATGGCCATTCACAATCGTCACATGAAGAACAACAGCCCCGAAGAGTAGACGCTCTCGAACACATTCGCGCGAGCGAGGAAAACGGCACAGGAGCAGTGTTCAACGAGCGCGAGGAAAAACGCCTCCATGCAGAACTGTAGTTATCGTACAGCGAATACATCAATCGTCCAGCTCCAATTTAACCGGCGTGCACTGCGGTCGTCACATTTCCGCCCTCCGGCTGCCACGCCCCGCCCCGCCCCCTCCCCGCCCCACCGCCCCCCGCCCCCGCCTTCCACGTCGCGTCGCCCCGACGAGCCTCCGCGTCCTACTCCGCCCCGCCCCTCCCCTCCACGCCTCTCCCCTCCCGGCCCACCCACCCCTCCCTTGCCTTCCACATCGCGTCGCCTCGATGAGCCGCCGTGTCCTGCTTCGCCCTCTCCCGCCCGCCCACTCCCCCGCAACAGCGCCCCGCCCCGCCCCGCTCCCGCCCCTCCTCACCGCATCCCGCCCCTGCCTTCCTCGACGCGCCACCTCGCCTCGCCCCGGCCCGACCCGCTCCGCCTTTCGAGTCGCGCCACCTCGCCACGCCCCGTCCCCGCCTTCCGCGTCGCGTCGCGTCCCTCGATGAGCCGCCGCGCCCGAGGCGGCGGTATTTACGAGCGCGCGCGAATAGACGCGCGGGCGGGGCGGGGGCGGGGGCGGGGCGCCGGCAACCAACGCGCACGCCGAGAGGGGAACGGTCGCGCAGCGGCGTGAAGGGATCGCGACGCGTTTGCAACGGGAGGAGAGAGACGAGTGAATAGATCGCACGGGGAAGAGACTGGCAGCGGGGAGAAATAACTTCGAACCTCTAATACTTCAACGATTAAAATAGCATTTACCGGGATACACAATACCCCGTCCTCGGCCGTGCAGTTTTCAAGATAAGTACACTTTCTTTTCTTTTTTTTTAAATTTATATCTGCTTGGTCCGAAGGCCTTCAGCATCCGAGTACGATACAGTGATGTTACATTGAATTACGTTAACATTGATTAAGAAAAAATATAGACATGAATACATTGAGTACATGTGAATTAAATGTGAGAAGCCACATCGGGTACATGATAATCAAGGAGGGTCGAAGAACTGTCGCGGTAGTTTTCGCTTTAGTCTATTGTGGTGAGGATTTTGTTTTCCGATTTTGAAATGTATGGCTGAGGGAATCTGGAGAATTTTAGGATAGAAGCGAGAGGATAGGAGGGAGAAATGGACGGAGATAGGAGTAATGCCGAGTTCGTTATGTAACTCGGAGTTAGGTACCAACCATGGAGCTTTAGTGATGGTTCGGAGGAATTTATTTTGGAAAATCTGCATTTTTTGGATGTTCGATTTGCTGGCTGACGTCCAGATAGGAGAAGCGTAGGATAAAATTGGGCGGATCATTGATTGGTATAGGTGAGTAACGACATGGAGTTGCAAGGGTGATGACTTTTTGAGTATGGGATATAATTGGTGGGTTCTACGGGTTGCCAGGGTTATTCTGTGGAGAATATTTGATTTTCAGGTGAGCCGCATATCAAAAAGTACTCCCAGATATTTGACTGGCTTGTTGTTTGGGAGCCAAGTTATATATTCTCCTTGATATTTGAGAGGGGGAGGATTATTTGGTCTACGGAGCGTGAAGATTTTGGCTTGACTTTTCGCAGGGTTTATCCGGATATGCCATTTCTTGGCCCAGTTGGATAGTTTAAAGAGGTGGTGTTGCAGGTCTTCTTGTGCGGTATCAATATCACGGTTAGAGGAATATATTGCGGTGTCATCAGCAAACAGAGCAATGGAGGTATGAGGGGTGGATGGTATATCAGCTGTATAGAGATTAAATAGTGTGGGAGAGAGAACAGATCCTTGGGGTACTCCTGCTTTTATGGGAAAAGATAGAGAAATAGCTCCAGGAAGGCGGACAGAAAAGGTGCGATCGGCAAGGAAGCTTTTGAAGATGTGAATAAGATAGTCGGAGGTTCCGATGTGAATAAGTTTGTATAACAGTCCTGGATGCCAGATGGTGTCAAAAGCTTTAGCTATATCAAGGAAGATTGCGACTGTGTGATTATTTTCATGGAGGCCTTCGATTATATCCTCGGTTAGTCTAAATATTTGGCGATTTGTGGAAAGTAGAGATTGAAAACCGAATTGGTGCAGAGGTATGGCTTGGACTGCACTGAGATGGGAGATTAATCTGGCGAGGATACATTTTTCAAACAGTTTTCCTAAGGAGAGCAGAAGACTCATTGGGCGATAACTTGACGGGTCGTTTTTTGGCTTGTCTGGTTTTAGAATGGGAATGATGTGGGCGTATTTCCATTTGCGAGGAAAGTATGACAGACGAAGAGATGCATTGAATATTGATGTTATATGTAAAATGGCTGTGAATGGAAGGCGTTTAAGTACGTACGTTGGAATTAAGTCGTGACCACTGGAAACTTTTGGGGTAGCAACAGATAAAAGGTTCACAATTTCGGTGGGAGATATGAATTTTGGACATCTTGGGACTGTTGTTCTAGTTCGGCGGATTTCTTCGAAGAGTAACTGATCATGAAGGGGATTTTCTGAGGGATGGGGAGTGAAGGTTGTGGCAAAGTATTCACCTAGTACTTTGCTTTTATCTGCAGGAGTAGTTGCTACGTATGCCGCGGTTGTTAGGGAGGGTATATTAGTTGGTTTGTGCAAGAGGTGGCGAGTGATATTCCTCAGCGTATGATCGGTTGGGTTGGCGGTTTGAGTTTGGAAGTGGATATATTGGGCGTTAGATATTACCAAAAGATGTCTTACTATTTTAGTGAGTAGGTTTAGGTACGATTTTAAGAAGGGGGAACGATGTTTTGCCAGAGATTACGTATGTATCTTTTGTGATATAATAGTCTCTATAAGATTGGTGAAATATGAGGTAGTGGGTTACGTTGACGTACTGGGGGAGCTGTTAGGTCTAAACTATCAAGAATGGTGTGGGTGAGGGAGTCAATGGCTCTATCAATTTCTTGAGAGCTTTTCAGTGATGGAAGTGGTGGCAGAATGCGGGAAATCAAGATCTGAAAGTGAGGCCAGTTGACTTTTGTAGGCAGTAGGGCTGAGCTGGACGATTTTCTTTTAATGAAATATTCAAGGAGAAAAGAAGAGGTCGATGGTCTGAAGGAAGAGCGATTTGTGGCTCTACAATAATATTGTAGCTAATGTTGTTTGAGATACCGAAGTCGAGAATGTCTGCTGGTATTGAAGATTGGTAGGGATAATAGCTGGGAGAATCAGGAACATGCCCTGTTAGGTTTAATCTTTCAATATCTGCAAGAAGAAGGACGCCGGCAGGAGAATTGAGTCTGCTACCCCATACTGTATTCTTGGCGTTCCAGTCCCCAACAACAACTGTAGGTTGACTAGGGACTCCCTCCGCCGGACGGTGAGATCCGGCGCCGATCTACACGTCGGTTTGCGGGTTTTCCCTCAACCAGATTTCTAAAAAAATTACCCTATGAAACGATAGTTATCCTGCGGGATGGCAACACTGACATTGAACATATCCCGTCCGAGTAATGAAAGTCCTGCTCCGAATTATCTACACAGCGGCGTCCGGGTCGATGCAAAATTAGCGACATGCCATCGCCTGCGCCGCTGGGGTACGTGGTTCGAGCGGACACCGCTAGGACGCAGCGCCAAAAATCGCAAAAAAAGTTGTTTTTGGAAATATCCTTGAATATACACCTCATTTCTCCCGACTGGTGAACGCGAAGGGGTCTAAGAGTGATGGGCGGACAGACCCAAACATCCACTCCACAACATTCCAAAGTCCACGGATCATTGCGAATGTTGGTAAGAAGAGGAAAAGGCCTTTGGCCCGAGGGATTGGAAGTCGCCCGAGGGGCAAAAGCATCTAGTAACGCCCGTTGTGCACACAAAACTTCATGGTTTACTAGTTACTGAATCAAACGAGAATTCGAAACATTTTATTATTTTTCTTTCGCCCAAAGTGAAAAGCTGCATTATAATAGTCGTTTGTCAAGATGACGTCAGATACACAAAACAGAATGTGTGTCTAATTACTATTGGATACATGTTATTAGACTGATTTATTCGTACAAAATGAAAGAAAATTGTTAAGTTCCTGTGGAAATTCTCGCAAAAGCTAACAAAACTTCGGACAGTGGTCTACAGAAAAATTTCGAGAAATGTAAGAATATGTTTATGGGTATTTCCGAGTTTTATAACGGTGTAAATTGCGTTGATGAAACTGTACTATTAGGTTATTTGCTTCTTTTGCCAAAAGTTATTTAGAATATGTCATAACACCAAAAAATAACATTTCGAGGATGTTAGCCGATGTGCCTTATACATCTTATTACTATTGTTAGTACTTCCGCCACTCAAGAAGAATATATGTCTCTAAAAAAGGTGATACGTAACATTGAAATGTAAGTGACTGATAGCAATTATAAATTCAAGGGAACATTTCAGAATTGCAATTTTCATATCAATTAAGCAAAATAAGGTCTATAACGAGTTATTTTACTTATTTGAGCATTATGACATTTATTTGTTGCATTTGCTTACTTCTTAACTTTAATAAATCGAGTTCATAAAAATGTCGTATGTATTGTGTTAGTATTAGAGCAGGCCATAAAATATTCAAAAGGCCCGAGGGCATAAAGAATCAGAAAGGACCGCAAGGGTATTAACAATACTGTTACGTGTTTTGTTTCAGGTCCTAAACACACAGCAATGAACTAGTAAAGCATCAAATATTCAATGCTTAAATCTCTGAATGCATTTCAAAGCGAAACGGATATTCAACTCTCTGCAGATCCCGATTCACGAGCCTTCTTGGAACTCCCAATTAAGGAACTAATTGCAGCGCGAGTTTCATGCCGCGGCGGACTGACCCCAACACAAGCATTCTCTAAATATTCAGATTGCACCACGAGTACCGAGAACTGAATAGCATACTGTGCGCCGCCACCAATTTCGGAGTTGTGCCGCTTGAACAACGTTGCATCACAAAGGCAGACAGAGACCGGGAGCGGTAGTTAATCAACCAATGTCACTGCAGCGCCTCTGACCGGGAGGATTTTCGATACTAGCTTGTCAACTAGGTCGAATTCAGTCGCTGTCTGGATCTCGCCCTCCAGCGGGGGACGATCACTGCCATCTCCCGAGGGAAAATGCGCTACACTTACGGGACTAATGACCTAAGCTGTTGACGCGCCCGGAGTCACTAACCAACCAACCAACAAAGGCTGAGTGCTGGTCAGGTGTCGCTGCGACATTGGCGTTTCGACGGGCGGTCTCCGCCGTGCCGCGCCATGCGCCAGGCGCCTGATCTGTCGGAGCGGAGGCTGGAGGGGGTTTGGCTGACGCCGGCCAATGCGCGCGTTGTTCCCAGCGCCCGCGTCGGCTTGGGGCGGTTCACACCCAAGTGATGCGGCGCAGAGACAGACAGACAGACAGAGACAGAGAGAGAGAGAGAGAGAGAGAGAGAGAGAGAGAGAGAGAGACAGAGAGGGAGACAGAAAGAGAGAGACAGAGAGAATCAGAGAGAGAGAAAGAGTGAGAGTGAGAGAGAGAGAGAGTGAATGAGAGTGAGAGAGAGAGAGAGAGAGAGAGAGAGAAAGAGACTAACTTAACCTTACATTTTACCATTAAAACAATAAATTTATTTGTTTTTCATAATGCCCTCTGGGTTTAACTATTCTAGTGAAAGTAGTATCATTTACTTCTACAACAATCTTAAAGTTATATTTCAATATAGTTGGTATTAGGTAACCAACAAAATGAGAAAATGTGAAAAAAAAAATGGCTAGCGGTGAAATGTAGCAGCTGTAAAAGGATGTGACAATGCCGAAGGGTTAGTCAAGACCAAAGAGATTAGAAAACAAATTAGTGCGAGAAAATATATACCATTCTATAGCTGTATAAAAAAATTATCTTTTGGAACATGTCCGCAGAGTAAGTCCTAACATGGTTATTTTGGATTGAGCCAATATATATTTCTACAATTCTAACACTTTCTAGAAAATAATTTCTCTCCGCAAGAAACCAGCGTTATAGGCAAATACTTTAAAACACAGTTCTTACATGGATTGGTACACAAATGTTTCATATTCTTATCTGTGGGCCTAATTCTAAAAAGGAATTTCATTAAACTCAAAATCATGATCATGTAAGTGGGATCTTGTGTTGAAATTGATGACTGATATATCCTAAAATATATGGCAAATTTACCCGTTGTTAGGTTTTAATCTTACAATGTTTGACCAAACTTATTCATTGAAACTCGTAAATAATTTGTATATTTTGAAAACTCTGACGTGTTGGGAACATTGTCCACCTGAGACATTCTGGGAGCGTAATTATTTGAACGATCTCAATATGAGGACGTTTTAAAACTTTCTGACGCTAATGTAAATGATAAAATCAATTCATAAAATCTCAAGTGAATTAGTCGAAGAGCGTTGATGTGCTTCCCGCTGGTCATCAACGAACTACATTTAATCAGTTGGACAGTCACAAAGGCGGGCACGAGAACGTGAGAGTAAGCCCAGTGGCAACAATAACAGACGCCGTGCAGTGAAAAAGCAGATGTGAGACTGCGCGAGGAGGGGCGAACCAGAACAGAGAGAATGTTCAGCGAGAGAAGCAAACAATGAAAAAAGAGAAAGGAGCGAAGAGGAAATTGAGTAAAGTCATAACCGAAAACGGGAGAAGAGATGCGTGCAATCTGATAGGAAATCTGAAAAAGGGCAGGGCGAGACGAGGAGGCGGGCAGAGACAAAATCGGCAACAAGAATAGCTTGGTCGATTAATTGATGTTTCCAGGTACGACAAATACTATGGTCATTAGTCCCATTAGTTTAGTGAGCCATTTATCCCGGGAGGTGCATGTGTACCTCTTCCCGCTGAATGGTGAAATCCGGCGTCGACATACACGCAGGCTTGCAAGGTATCTCCCTTCCAAGTCTTCAGATATCTCTCCCTGTGGGTAACCGCCCAGCTGGGACAAGTATCAACCTCCCGACAGTCCCGTCACGTGTGTAAATGTTGTGCATATGTGCGTGTAAGTGCAAAGGTGTGTATGCGTCAGAAGTGAGAAGATAGGACAAGGAAGGGGATCTCGCGCGGTCAATGTCCCGTTTGTTAGGGTACTCTTCCGGCATTCGCCTGGCACAGGTCGGAGAAACCAGGGAAAAGAACCGATCAGAGCAGGACAGCAGGCCGGTAGAACTCTCCTCCAGAGTCGACAAACCGGGAGAGGTGATTCAGTGCATCAACTGATGTCACTGCAGTGCCTATGACCGGGAGGTCCTAGGTTCGAGTCCCGACTGCGGCAAGATTTTCGACATTAGGTTGTCAGTTAGTTCGAATTCAGTCGCTATCTGGAGGAGAATTGAAGCGGTCGGTGCTCTCATCGGTAGTATTCCGTGGTTTCTCCAATCAACACCAGACGAATGTCGGAGCAGTACCCTAAGAAATGGGCCAAGGACTGCGCGCGATCTTTCATTCCTCTTCCTTGTCCTATCCTCACACACTTACACTAACATGTAATACACTACCACACATGTCGGGAGACCGGTCGGGAGCTTAGAGCTTGTCCGGCTGGGGCGTTGCCCCGCTTGTGGAAGATACCTGGTATGGGGAAGCCCCGCTAGCCGATGGTAGGTCGGCGCCGGATCTCGCCATCTAGTGGGGGAAGAACACGCTCACTCCCGATGAAAAAATTGAACTAATGACCTCAGTAGTTGATGCGCCCGGAATCACTCACAGCCAACTAGAGTCGAAAACCCACCACCGTCGGCACTCGTAGACGTCGGCAAGAGTCGCAGATGAAGCGTTGGGCGCGTGAGCGGAGGTGCAAGCGGAGGCGGGAGACGATGCAGCGGTGGTCGGAGGCGCGCAGTGCGCCTGGCACCGCACCAAATTGCCCGAGATGGTATCAATGCACGCGATAAATCTCCCGCTAATCCGCTCCCAAAACATTCCTCGCCCCCACGCCACCGGGACGAGCGCCCTCGCGCGCTCCGCCGCGGTCAGCCCGTCTAGCGCCACGTTGGCGGCCCTGTGTGGGAGGAGGTCGCGGAAGGCTGACATACCTGAGAGCTTAGGCGCCACGGCGTTCGTGTGCAGACATTTTTAGACCAGCTGGACGCCGGCGTTGCTTGGACAAACCTCCCTCCCACGCTAAACGGCGGTCACGTGACGTTGAGCCGGCGAGTATAAAATGTGCACTACTCGCTCACACCGGCGGATTTTGTACTTGGAAACCTCGCGCTTTGCGCAAAATTGACGCCCAGGCTGGAGCGGGTTCGTGCGTTGCACGGGTGGCGAAAGTCAGAGGAGTGGTGCGGTAGGAGTGTGCACTCGAGGCGGGGCCTCTTTAGTATATGTGGTGTATCCACAGGACTGTACGATCGCTCCGGGTAGTCGGGAAATACCGGAAAGTGTGTACTGGGCAGTTAAATTAATCATTTGTACATTTTTGTAAATAAAACTTGTATATACTTTTAAATGTGTGTGTGCTTTTATCCATGACGCCGCGCCCGTCATAGCGAGCGGGGCCCTCGTGCCCGGGATACACCGCTCCGCCGCGCCGGAAGCAGGGAGGCGAAAGCGGAGAGTCTAATTAAAGGAGATTAGTCGCCTGAAAATATATGGCACGGAGGGAAAACACGGGTATGGAAATTCAGGTATCTCCCTTCCGGAACCTTAATAAGCACATTTTGTCCTCTCATCTTCCGCACCGACTTTCATCCTTTAGTTCTTCTCTTTTAAGCTAACAGAACCAAACACATGGTTAGGAAAGTTGTTTGAGAAATTATAACATAGAATTTCATCTACGAACATGAATCATGTCTGTCGCAGATCAGAAAAGTATCAACTCTCCTGCTAATACTTTCAGACCGCCTCTAGTCATTATATAGCGAGGAGCGACGAAAACGCTCGTCTGATGAAAAACGACCTTCTCGGGAGATTGAAATTAAATGCGCAAGGAAAACGAGAAACGACCATTAACCAGCCGAGGAGGGGAATTAGGCGACAGATTTAACTTAATGGAATTGAAAACCGTTTCTGGGAAACGCAGCTGGAAATCATTTCGGAGTGTTAGTCTCTCGGGATCAAAAGAGGAACAAGTTGATCGCGGAAGGCGGTTGGTACTGGGATCGAAAACGTAAAATTATAAAGAAGTTGATTTAGAAATAAGGGTTTGGCAAAAAGCACACAAGAAAAGACGTAAGGTGTAAAAATATGGACCTTTGAAAGAGGGGATGGAGCCCAATAATATTAATGAAGTCGGGGAAGAGTTCTCTTCATATGTAGGAGAAATATTAAAGGCAATTCAGAATAGGAGAATTGACATATCACGACCTAAATAAATGGGAAGTGCGCCTAGAACGACAATTTAAAGTAGAAAAAGGGAGCCCTTACAGGTCACAAGAAAAAAAAAATTGTTGGACTGTCTTGTCTATTGGTAGTTAATTACGTGTCACCTTTCAGAGGTGTGAGGAAAAAATCATAAGAGGGTTAGATTTGTTTAAAGTAAAATGGATGCAACTGAAGTATGTTATTCTCATCAAGTTTAATTGAACCATTCATGTCTGTCGAAATGCATTCCTTTCTATACATTAAAGCATCAATTCTTTCCGTTAAACAGAGATCAAGGTCACTCCCCACAACTGTGCTTACTCGTAATTATCGTGACCACCTTGGAAAGAAACTATCCGCTAAAACGGTCAATCCGCGCTAATCAATTTCGCAGCACGACTTGCACGGCGCCCGGATGACGTCAGAACAATGTCTTTGTGTGAAACCAGAAGCCTACTAAAATATCTACAATTTCATAATTTAACGTACTGGTCTTTCTGAAAGAAAAAGTGTCGGGGACCCGAACGTATCGCTTGCGTTTTGAAGGTAGGATCTGAGTTGTGAGACGTCACGGCAAAACGTGATGAGAAAGTCAAGAAATCCAAATTCAGAGTACGTCCTTTGCATTAATTACGTATGTTACACTACTTCATAATTTTTCAAAGACTAGCGCAATAACAAAACTTCCGTGGCATTCATGCTCGAAAACATGTGCTTACAATTTTGAAAAATTGAGAGCATTCATTTTAATCCCCAAATATTCATTACTAACTCAGGAAGAAAGGCTGGTTATAAAAGTGGATTATAAGATCACTATGCGGAAAGCACAGAAGCATAAATCATATTGCAAAACAAACAATAAAAAATGCGTAATGATAAAACGAGCAACTATCGCTGTTAGGGCGAAGTTTCCACCCTAACCCGAAACCGCCGTCAACTCCCTGGGTGTGGAAAGTCTACTCCACAAATCCTCACCCTAGCACAAAGAGGCGAAAAAAAACGTAATCTCAAGATGAACTTCTGCCCCGAGAGAAAGTGAGCCGAGAATTCGGCGTGAAGAGGCTGGGCCCGCCTTCATTCTGACGGCAAATGATGACAGCGCGGAGTTTGCCTCTGGGAAAGGTGTTCCCGTGCTCGAAAGGCGCGGCTAAATGCCTTCCCAGAGGCAGCTGTCGTGCAAATTAAGTGGCCGCCGCCACCGTTGCCTGCTCGCTCTCGCGTCGGGGACTGGGCGTCGCAGGAGGGCAGGCGGACCGAAAACCTCCCCAATGACAGCCGCGAAAATAGTACCTTCACTCACACCAGCACATCAGTTTTACATACACTTTTCTCCATACACCTACTACATTATTTTTTCATACTTCAACCATAGACGTATCGTAAGAGTCGTTATAATCATCAGGTATTTATAATCATAAGCCAGCGATGCTTAACAGCACATTCTTTCTCGCAATATTTGTAACTTGTGCAATTTTCGAACATAGTTAGCAGTGAGAGTCGTCTTACGCCATATGTACAAATTCTGAGTTAACAGTGATACTCAAACCTATGCTATCTTTCACTTTATCGATACAAGATTGTTTAAAGAAAAAAATGGAGCTATTTTTTGAGAAAATGTTTATACTTCCCAGGGGCTTCATGTAAAGTACGCCCAAAATACAAAGAATTATTTCCAAAATCCCTGGGCCAGATCGATTGGGGAATATTCATTTTGGAAAAAGTTCTACGAAGAGTTTAGGTGCTAGTGTTGTTTCAGACGAACGGACGCGCAGACAGACGGATGGGCGTTTGGAAAAAAAATCATCAAGAGCTCCTCCAAAGTGTACTCCTGTTAAAATATCGAAATCGATATGTTACATAACATTCTCTAGAATCTATATATTCCTTCGTATACGCCTACGTACACGAAAAAGTAAAAACTTCGTCGGTCGTCTGTCTTAATATTAGTCTGCGAACAGAAACTGCCGCTGGTTCATTATCGTTTGTTTTTTTCAGAATGGACTTTCTGGATCCAACAGCCTTAATTTGCACTTGCCGTAAACTAGCATTGATGTTGTATGTCAATGACATTGAAATCTGTATCATTGGTATCAAAAACTATTTTCAATTATTATATTGATAGTGTGCATATTGCCACTCGTGCTTTTGAAATGGGGAGAGAAATTTGCTCGTCGTTATGCAGTTTATGGAGTAATCGATACCTAGACCGCGGACTTTAAGTTGTTAAAATAGGCGTTTTAGGTGCCTAAAATAGGTTCTTTCGGCATCTCAGTTAGGCTTTTTAAATGGTAGAATAGGCATAAAACAGGAAACTTAAAAAAAACCGGTTTTTTACAATTTATTTTTCAAAGTTAAAAACAAAAATAAATATTATGTAGAATCATTGTTGTGTATTTTGCGATAATACTGTTTATGAACAAGTTTCTTTTTTTGGCTTCATGTTAGAATTATTCGTACCACATTGGGCCTCATAATAAATTACTAATTCTTTCTCCAAGTTTTCAAGAGAAAATGAATGTCTTTTGTCGGTCAAGATCACTTTTCCTTCGGGAAATTCAATCGCTTTATTCCACAAACGGAGGCAGGTTTGTCCACGAAGTCAGGAAGTAATGGTATGGAGACTTTTATCGAAACATCCTTGACCTGTATATTCATTTGTCGCTATCTTACAGATTAACGCAACTTAACATTAATATCATCCTTGTCTGTTGTACCGCCACAGATGAATAGAGTTGAAAGAAGCCACAGAAAAAATAAATTAAACAAATTAGTCTCATTTTAGGTTTTTAAAAGTAAAATAAGTACAAATAGGCATTAATTTGAAATAGGTTCTTTTAGGCACTACAAAATTGACGGGATTTAGTTCAAATAATCCTAAAATGTATATATAAAACTTTATTTAGTACAAGGTACCCAGGGGAAAAAATAGGTTTTTACCTAAATATTCGCGGTCTATGGACAACTAAAGAATTCGAAGTACTGCCTGTGATTAAAATGCCAGCATTTTGTTACTAGTTTATTTTTTAAAGAGCCCGTATTTGTGCTAGCACACGACGTTCATTTTATCCGTATATTCAGAAACAGACTAACGTATTCTACCCTTCCTCAGAGAAATCACGAGTAGCACAAGAGGAGAAACTGAAGGCGTTTTCGCAAGATGGCGTCGGGGCAGCCAGCTGGCTGGTGGCGGAAGCGACCGGAGGGACGTCAAGCCAGCTTCCGCCGCGCGCCGAGAAGTTACTTGTTAATCTCCGCCTCCCACGACGCGGCGGCGCTGGCGGCGGTTAAGAAAACTCCGCGGCCGCAACTTGGCTAAGTCCCGCGGGCGCCTCAAGCGGACATCCCCCCGCCCCGCCCCCGCCCCCGCGCTCCCCAGTGGCCCGGCACAACACGCTCAACACGAACAACCACACAGCCCTCGGCTGCCAAGTCGACAATGTTACTGCAAAGAACAACATAAAAGTGTCGTAGCGATCTTGGACGGAAGGGTCGCGGGTTCCGGTTTGGTTGTAATTGTGTTCGTCCTTTCACCCCTTATCATCACCATTTCGTTTCATCTTCACAGATACCATAACGGTAACTCCAATAGTGGTCGCTAATGACCTAGATGTTGATGCAGCCTTAAATAACAAAAAAAGTAACGTTTTGCTTTTTAAGTCTCAGTTTGTTTTAGGTTTTTATTATTACGGAGATACGTCCGAATGATATTACTAGTACAATTATTTCTCATTGACAAGTAGAATGGAGTACTTACATTTTAAAATATTCATTTTTTTTTGTTATACGCAGATTACTAGGGGAGGAGGCTCAGGGCATCAACTGATGTCACTGCAGTGCCTCTGACCAGAAAGTGGTAGGTTCGAGTCCCGACGGTAGCGGGATTTTCGACACTAGCTACATCGCTAGATCGAGATTAGCCGGCGTTTGGAGAAGAATTCTAGCGGCCGGTTGCTCTGTTCGGCAGTTTTTTGAGTTTTCTCCGATGAACACAAGGCGAATGCCGGAGTAGTACCCTAGCAAATGGGCGACTGACCGCGCGCGATCCTTCCTTCCTTCCTCTTCCTCGCCCTATCGTACCCCTTACACACACACACACACACACACACACACACACACACACACACACACACTTACACTGGCGTGATCTACATTATCGCTCAATCCGGGAGACTGTTCCGGAGCTTTCAGCATGTCTCGGCTGGGGCGCTGCCCCGGTTGTGGGAGATACCTGGTTGAGGAAAACTCCGCATGCCGACGCGACGGTAGATCGGCGCCGGATCCCACCATCTAGCGGGGGAACACCGCTACATCCCGAGATAAAAAACATGCACTACACTTACGGCACAAACCTTAGCGGTTGACTCCCCCGGAATCATTAAGCACTCAAACTACGCAGAATCTTTGAGAACTGTAACTTTTATTTTACTGGATTATCGGTATTATTAGTTGTGGTGCGAAAGTCAGAGCAGTTAAAACTGCATCCCTTTAAGTAACAGAATCATCATTTAAATGATTCCAATCACAAAATTACTCAAGTGGTGCAAGCAGCTGTCAACACGTGTTTTTAGGCGCACGCTGTTGGCCGCATTGGGAGCAGTGCTTCTGCCGGCCGCCTGGCGTCCCTCGCCTCCCGGCTGGCTGCCCGCAGGTCACAGCTCCTCCAGCCGGGAAAGTTTTCGACTTCGCATGTCACCATCGCCGTCGCCCACAACTACACTTCCTCCGAAGGGCGAAGCTCAGCCAATAATGACACACGGTACACTGCATTTTTTGAAGGTCTGCCATTCCTGGCTCTCCAGATATTTTGCGTTAATGGCAACGGAAGCAAAGGTTCCCAATGGAGTAGGTATCGATCCCCTAGGTGTTGCTGAAATTTTGACAGAAGTCAATGATGATCATGGGGTAAATTGGGGATCTTTAGCCGAATGTGAACCGGCTACTGGAAAGAATAACCAAGATCCCAGTGATTACAAAAATATTAAACTCTATAATTAATTATTTTCTGATATAAAGCAACAAAACATTAATTATAAAATACAAGCTCACCACTCTTCTTTCCTATCAGACATTCAGTTCAATTCATAACCAAACAATTCTTTTAAAACGGATCGAGTAAAAAAAAAGGTTGGGAAATAAATGGTGCGCGTCCACTTTTCGTTGAATTCTCTGAATTTTGGAAAATTTCAAAAGTAAAAAAATATTGCAATCGAAATATTGTAAATATTAAAATATCCAATGCAATCAAGCCTCCTTCCAATTTCTGGAAGGGTTTGGGAATATCAGTCCCTCTCTGCATCCGAACGCAACCCATAGCAGTACCCTTTTTGCAAGCATTTCGTCAATTGCAACCTGATATTATCAAATCACCATTGTGACGTTAGGAAAGGTTACTTGAGTTGTTGTCATCTGTAATTTTATTACATACAATCCAAGATCAACCAATCAGGTAAACAAGACGGTGAAAAACCTGGAAATAAAATGACCATGAGCTTGTTCCCACAAGCAACTGGTCGACAAAAAAATATTTGTATAATTCAATAATGATGTTACACCAGATACTACCGTCTTTCAGTCAAGAACTACTGCCAGATGTAGAAGAAAGTACACCCGTTATTTGTATTGAGTCAGAGAAGGGGTATATATTTTTTGTACACTACACCGGAACTGTTTGGAACAAAAAAAGAATACTGGAAGAATCGACTACCCGTGAAAAAAGATTACTTCTGTTGGAATCAGCTCACAGAAAACGAGTAACTGTGGGAAAGCAATCTTAATTTCATGTCTCTTTTCCTCCACGGTATCAATCCGCTGCCAGCCCCCCATTCGGTACGCGCGAGAAGAGTTCAATCACGTGTGGCAGCAAACGGCAGTCGACGTCGCCGCCTCCTCCGTCGTTATCGCTGCCTCAACTTGAACCTCTCACCCCCTCCACCCAGTGCTCTCGTTCCTCTTTCACTGCTGTTTCCACGACCCCCGTCTCCACTCCCGCGGCCCCGCCCACGCCGCCACAGCGGAATCAATCGGGCGCGGCAGCACGCGACCCTCGGCCCACGCGCCCCGCTCACGCCCCTTGGCGTCGCCACGCACCATCCCACTCCGCTCCGCTCCTGCCCACTTTGCTCCGCCTCAT
Source organism: Teleogryllus occipitalis (assembly GCA_011170035.1). NCBI lineage: Eukaryota > Metazoa > Arthropoda > Insecta > Orthoptera > Gryllidae > Teleogryllus > Teleogryllus occipitalis. The sequence continues at coordinate 53,479 of BLKR01009255.1, forward strand.
CCCCTCCTCCCCGCTTCACTCCATTCGCTCCTCCACGCTTCCCTCCGTTCCCCGCCTCCCCGCTCCAATCCTGCTCGCTTCCCTCCGCTCCCCGCTTCTCACCACCCCTCCCCGCTTCGCTCTGCTCCTGCCCACTTTGCTCCGCCTCATCCCCTCCTCCCCGCTTCACTCCATTCGCTCCTCCACGCTTCCCTCCGTTCCCCGCCTCCCCGCTCCAATCCTGCTCGCTTCCCTCCGCTCCCCGCTTCTCACCACCCCTCCCCGCTTCGCTCCGCTCCTGCCCACTTTGCTCCCCGAAACGCTCCTCCCCATCCCCTCCTCCCCGCTTCACTCCATTCGCTCCTCCACGCTTCCCTCCGTTCCCCGCCTCCCCGCTCCAATCCTGCTCGCTTCCCTCCGCTCCCCGCTTCTCACCACTCCTCCCCGCTTCGCTCCGCGCCTACCCACTTTGCTCCCCGCAACAAGTTTTGCTGTCAATTAGTTTGTTGGTATCAAGGACCCCCAAACAGGGATTCTGGCCGTACCACAAATTAAAGCATTTTTTTCTTAATTTAGCAAGTGGATTTATCCACTTTTTCGTTATCAGGGCTTTTTCGTTATCATGAATTTTTTCTTCTGAAAATCGCCTTTTCTTGCGCAGCACATAACTTTCTGTGAACTACGTATATTACTTCGTATACAAGAAAATAAAAATGGAAAGTCTTTTGTTATTTTTCGGCCACCTCAAGTCAAAGAACGTATCGCTATAACCAATAATAGAGCGAGACTACATTCAGACTTTCTTGTGCTTTTCAGAACCTTTGGAAACTGGCTAAAGTAAGAAAACCCTGGAGAGCTGAAAAGAACACCCACCGTCGTGCGATCCCACTTTGTACTGGCGTTGCTATTTTCGACGCGGACATCCGATACGCTGAACGACACGCGAAGAGAAGTCAGCCACGGATTCTGAATTCCGCGAACTGCGCGCTTTCTGCGCCTGGAACAGCGCTCGAAGCCACAATGTGCTCTCGCCATTCAGATTGCGATTCCCAGCATAAAGGCCTATTGAGACAGGACCATCGAGTAAGCGGAATTCTGGGAAAGAGGTCGGTCCGAAGAAAAATCGCAGACTTCTGGTCCACGCCTTTCCACCCTCTGCTGACGTCACCTCTTCGATGGAGGAGGTCTCTGCAGTGGCCCTCGGCAACGACTAGAAAAGCTCAGTGCGAGACGAACTCTCAAGAGAAGAGAAAACGTAAGAAAACACTGAATAAAAGATCAAACCCAAACGCTATTTACTTTAATTCAATCGTATTTCCCTTAAAATATTCCAATTTGAAAAATATCAGGCGTGAGAACAGAAATAAAAACCAGGAGGGCTACACCAGCAAATCGGGAGAGGAGGCTCAGGCCCGTGACATCACCCCGATTGATCAAATAATATCAATTTTGGTGCAAATGGTGCTTGCGGTTTAGCCACTAGAGTGTAAACTGACGGATGGACAGAAGTTTCCTCGTACACCAATTTTTCCGTATCAAGAATCCACAAAACATGGATTCTGCCTACACGTGCTAGAGGAAGTAATTGAACAACATATAGTAACAATAATCATCCACTTTTTTGTAGCAGGGACCTACAATACTTTTTCTGTCAAAAAATCGCGGTTTTTCGACGCAGCATAACATAACTTTCTCTCTACTAATGAGTATGAGAGAGAGTAAAAGTAATAGACGGTAATGTAATTGACGTTTAATTTACAACTAGGTTGCATTTGAAAAAAATGCAATTTGTATGAATGTTCGTCTTTCATATATCAAAACCGAATCGAAATATTCGGTCGGCAACTTACATTGACTAACATGCAGAATCTTTAACTAAGTGAACAAATTAAATTGACACTGACGTGAATATCATTGTAGAGAAGTAGTTCTAATCCTAGAACACAACGACGGCATTTTTCTTTTCCATTAAAAATGGTATCAGAAAGGAAGCGTGCAACATTATCTTTGTGAAAGACGCGTGCGGGGAGAGAAGATGCAGGCGAGCGGAGTTAGGCCAAGCAAACGTAGGCGCGTTGTGAGAAAGGGGAGTGGGCGGTGCGAGCGGGGGCGCCAATGCTAATGGGGTGTTGTCACAACACGACGTGATGAATGGTGAAGGGATAGCGATCCGGTGGAGGCTGCACAGAGCGCAAAGGGTCGCCAGAGCGTGGCCTGCGCAGGAAGGGCGGGGGAGAGGGGGCCGACAAGCGGAGCGAGTGGAGCAAGAAGAGAAGAGAGCCGGGAATGGCAGGCGATGGGAGGCCAACAGCCCGCGAGGCGCAGTGGGAGGCACGGCCGGCTGGGCGAGGAAGTGAGTGGCGGGGCGGGGAAGGGCTGGGTTGGGGCGGGGCGGGGCGGGGCGGGGCGGGGCAGGGCATGATGGAGCGGCACGAGACGGGATGGGGCTGGCCGGGTCGAGTCGGGTTCGGGTGGGTCGGGGTGGGGAGAGAAGGGGAGGGGAGGGGCCGAGGGTGTGGCGAAGTGGGAAGGGGTGGCGCGGGGCGGAGTTAGGAGGGGCGAGCCGTGCTGTGGCGGGACGAGGCGGAGTGTGGCGGATCGTGGCGGGGCGTTGCGGAGTGATGGAGGGCGGGGCGGGGTGTGGTGTGGTGGGTGCGGAGTGGGGAGTGGCAAGGCGAGGTGTGACGGAGCGCGGCGGGGAGTGGGGGAGTGTGTAGGTGGGCAGGGCGGAGTGGGATGGGACGGAGCAGGGCGGAGCAGGGCGGAGCAGAGCGCGGAGGAGCAAGGCGAGAGAGGCAGGCGAAGTGTCTGCCGTCGTTGCTTTTTTGCTCGGGGCGACTTTGGAGCGGCACGGCGCGGACAGGCCATCTGACGCCTGACGCGGCCCGGCCCTCGCCCTGGCCTGGCCTGGTCTGGCCTGGCGCTGCCCGTGAGTCAACAGCGCGCCGCCCCCGCCTTGGCTTCTCTCTGCGGCGCCGCGAACGCAACCGCTGAATCCGCCAGATAAATCACGCCGCTCGGGAAATATCATAATCCTCGCCAGGGATTAAGGACAGTTCGCGCTTGCGCTGCGAATGGAAATGCGCTAGGTCTAAAACCTGATACGTCACACTTTATACAATGAACGGGAGAGATAGCGTTTTCGGATTATTCGTTTTGTTTTCTACGATTTAATTCAATGGAATTTACTGCTATAAAATTTATATTTGAAGAAATATATTTTTAAACAGTAAAAACACTAAGCAACATATAAATAAAATTTACACATTATGATAAATTACATACTATCATGGAAATGTGTTCACAATTAAAAACATCCTGGATTCCTAAGTTGTTGGGATTGTACCTGTCCACTCAACATTATTCAACTGGAAATTAAAGTTCAATAATGTTAAGTGGACAGGTTCAATTCCAATAATTCAAGAAATTTCATCTTTGAATGGCAAAGTTCATAGTATGATAAGAGGCGGAACCATAATATTTTTAAATTTTAGGCTATGATCCCAGATGTTTCCCCACCAAGAAATTTTCGTTCACTTTCATTTTCGACATTGACTTCTAATTCTTGAGCAAAGTAATCTCTCAACGCAACATTTAATCAATAAAATATCGCCCTTGGAACTCTGAATGAAATAAATTTAAACATTTCAAAAGGCAATATTTGCTTCATCGCTATGACTTATTTTGGAGAGCTGGATTTGTATACAGCGAAATACACAATGTATATTCTCATGAAAATGGTTATGCCGGAAAATGGTTATTTTAACTACTGGAAGTGCTGTGAAATATGGAAGAACAACAAAACAACATTCATTTTCCCACTTGCAGCTTCGCATGTAACTTTGCAACTCTTAACGCGGAAGTGTTCATTTATTAATTGCTTTGCTTTAATTGTTTTGTTTTTTTGTATATCTGCATTATACACGACCGCTTCCGTTGCAAGAGATCGTTCATAAAAAGGCATTTTATGGTACACATGGCATTTTATGCCACGGCCACTCCTCCCCTCCCGCCAGTCATCCTCGCCGTCCTCCTCTCTCGTCCTCCCACCCGTCATCCTCGCCGTCCATCTCAGTGCATACTCGTCCTCACTGCCCGTCCTCATCGCTCGTCTTCGCTATCCGGTCCCCTGCGCGACGTCATAATCACATCATGTTGCCAACTGCTTTTGAAATTTGTTTCCAAAATCAATTTTGGTTCTTTTATAAATTTATAATGCTGTAATAAAATAATAGCGTCTGCATATATAATATTGCTTTATTACATTCGTTCAGATTTGAAAACTCGCTCTTAACGTCGCCCGTTTTCAAAACACTTATTTATACAATAAAGCATAACACTGTAAACACGTAGAATACATACGGTTTTATAATTTGCTTTCAGAGAATGGCAGCAGATATGACGTATGATATTTATTTAGGAGAAAAGCCATTCCTAAGTATGTAGAATATCTTGACATCGGCAGGTCGTCCCACGTCACCGTAAATAGCATTTACTGAAAGTCACTTCCGGTTTACCAATGCATTTTCTTCTCTCGTAAGTAACCGTGAGCGAGAAGCAGACTTCCTAGAACAACAACCTTCACGAGCTTCGTGTTAATCGTGTTCTAATGCATACTTTATAAATTCACCGTAGTGCTCTTCTATTCTGCTCTTGGATACACGTCTCCGTCAACGTACTGCCAACCAGCCCAAAGTAGCCGTCTCCCCCGCTTTATAGTGCTCCGACAGAAACCGCCAAGTTTCTCAAGAGCCCGAGCGGGGGCGGGGGCGGGGGAGAGCGCCTCCACTTCCTAATCCTACTCCTCACGGCAGCCTTTTGCTGGGGAGGTTTTTGCGAGCGGAGCCTGAGCCTGAGTCGGAACCGGGGCGGGGGGGAGGGGCGGGGCGGGGCGGGGCGGGAGGGGCAGGACCGGGAGGGGCGGGGCGGGGCCGGGAGGGGCGGGGCGGGGCAGGCCGGGGCAGGGGCGGGGGGCGGTATTCCGTTTGGCGGCTGCGAACCGCATTTGCTCCACTTCGCGACCGCCCTCCAACACGGAATTACTAATGCCACTATCGACCCTCCACGATATTTACACTTCTAGCCGTGGCATTAGCGAAGATGAAAACACAGTCTTGTGAGCCGAGGGAGCAACAACGGAATACGTTTCCAAACACTGTCCAAACTGAATACGGAATACACTGTCCGGATCCAACGGAATACACTGTCCAAACTTGTGTTTGAATTAACCCACGGAAAGTCGAGTTTGTTCGCGTCACACCTAGGCCGACCGCGGTGCTCTCTACAAAATTACGCAACTGCAATGCGCGATAAAGAAAGAAATAACAATACACTGTTCACCATGTCTTCATTTCGATTTGTGTAGCACAGGAATCCATATGTGTTAAATTTATTATTTAGCTTTCTTACAATTCTATAGTATTTTACTGGATAAACACATTCGTCAGAAAATTTGAAGGAACAACTCTTTGGATAGAGAACAAGGAAAAAATAAATCGTATCAGAACACAAACAATTTAATATGTAGTAGTACAATAAAAAATGCACTGGTCGATAGAAATCGTGCCCTTTGTTTTTATTCGACACTTTACTGTTTTGAGGGGGTTAAATAAAGCAAAAGACATGGTGATACCCTCGAAACAGCTTTTGTGATCAGGGTGCCTTAAAACATTTTTATGCTGCTTTATTTCGTAAGAGAGAAAGTTAGTAAAATTGCGCCGGAAACGGCGAATTCCAACAAGAAGAACCCTTTTGCCGGCTTCTATTTAAAAGAAAATTGTTCGCAAAGAAACACTGAAAGACATGAATAATCCAAACAATTAGTCGGTTAAATACCAATTTATGGGTGTCCTAAGAGAATACGGAGTTTCATACAGTGGTTTCACGTCTAGTAATGTACGTAACTATTCTCTGAACTGTATGGATTTTTTAAAAATGTATTTTAACATTTTTATCCAATATTTATATAGTTTATATTCTTTAGATTGCATGAAGACGATAATCGAACTTTTGTTACCGAAACATCATGTTAAGAATGAAAACTCTTCAATCCAATCATGTAATGTAAATAGTTTGAGTGTTTCCAAAATGTAATTTCTTCTACGATTTGTTACAATGAACACAGCCTAACACAAGGGACCTCCTAAGGGACAATACCATGAACCTTTTTAATCTATGAAAAGTCGACCGGCTGCGAGCGGCGTCACGAGCTACCGGAGGCGGCGACGGCCAACTGCGTTCGCCATACTAGTATATCTCCATCTGCGGCCCCGGCGCCATCGCGCCCCATGCCTCATGGCCGCCGCGCCGGGTTATTGAGCTCCCTCGTGTGGCCGTTAATCCAGACGACTCGCCGTATTGAAGAGATGTTCCGCAAATTGAAATTTAACATCGCTCGCCGCCAATGGCTGCCGGACGAAACGTACAGCCAGTGCGGGTGGCTTCGCATGTAGGTCCGCGCCAGAGATGCGGGCCCTAGAAGGATGCGTTGCGCACACGTTGGGGGAGGGATGAATTAAAAGGAACTGCGCGGGCGGTAACGATCGGACGGAGCTCGACGGCGGCGAGGAAAAGGGACGCGGGCGTAAGTCTATGAAAAGAGATGCAGATGAACTCTCGGTACTCATTTGCTAGGTTATGGAACATTCAGGTCATTACTTCCCGGAAAAGGTCCCCCGTGTTCGATTTCACTGAGAATGGCGTATTTCGTGAGTTGACGTTAACGAGGATGTTGCTTGCTACTACAGCTACCAAACGCTTCAAAGTCAAACTTCGGGAACAATGTTAAGGAACACAGCAGTCAATAAATTCTCGTTTTCGTCTTTACAGCCCATGTGATGTCAAATCTTGGCTCTTATTTCTCATTGCTACTACTAGTTCTTCGTTTGGGACAAAGTAACAGCGTAGCGCTAAAACAATTAGTTAAATACGCCTAAACATTCTAAATGTTTCGCCTTGTCACTCTTTACATCTTGGATTTTAGGTTTTCTTCTCATTTTCGGAAATTTACGCCAGGATGTCAAAGATCCAAATAATGGTTTGGTCGACGTCCCGTTTCATTGATTATTATTCCGGGTGCGTCAACTGCTAGCCATTTGTCCCGTAGGTTTCCCCATACTTTTTATGGGGAGGTGGCGGTGATCTTTCCTCGCTGGATCTTCTCTCGCCACGCGGCGGCTTGCAAGAGTTTCCCCGACCAGGTGTCTCCCATGAATGGGGCACTGGTCCAGCCATGAGAAGCTCGAAGCTCCCGACCGGTCTCCCTACAGGTGTGGTAGTGTAGTGCATGTTAGTGTAAGTGTGTGTGTGTAAGGCGAGAGGATAGGACAAGGAAGAGGAAGGAAAAATCGCGCGCGGTCCGTGGCCCGTTTGTAAGGGAACTGCTCCGTCATTCGCCTGGTGTTGATCGTAGAAACCACGGAAAACTACCGACCAGAGCAGTCGGCCGTTAGGATTCTCCTCCAGACAACGACTGAATTCGACCTAATTATGTAGCTAGTGTGGGGTCGGGCCTGCACCTCCCGGCATGCAGAGGCGCTGCAGTGGCACCAACTGAGCCGCTGCGCGCGGAGCGGAGCGGAAGCGGCGCGTGTGCGGGGGGCGATTGCTAGTCCGCGGGCGCGTGCGTGGGCGTGGGCGAGAGCGCCGAGCGGGCTGCTTCGGATGCGCTCCGCAAGCGGCGCCGCGCCCCCGGAAGGGCGACCGGAAGCGCACGCGCCGCACAACGCTCCGCTCTCCAAGCACCACGCGACACCACACGCACTGCAGTGCCTCTGACCGGGAGGTCCTCGGGTTACACTCCCTACGGTGGCAGGATTTTCTATATTAACTATACCGGCTGAGTTGGCTCAGGGCATCAACTGATGGCACTGCAGCGCCTCTCACCGGGAGGTCCTAGGGTTACACTCCCTACGGTGGCAGGATTTTCTATATTAACTCTACCGGCTGAGGTGGCTCAGGGCATCTACTGATGGCACTGCAGTGCCTCTGACCAGGAGGTCCTCGGGTTACACTCCCTACGGTGGCAGGATTGTCGTCACTAGCTACTTAACTAGGCCGAATCCAGTCGCTGTCTGGAGGAGAATTCTGGCGGCCGGCTACTCTGGGTTTCTGTGGTTTCTCCGATCAACACCAGGTGAATGCCGGAGCAGTACCCTACCAAACGGGTCACGGACCGTACGCGTTATTTCCTACCTCTTCCTTGTTCTATCCTCTCCCCTTACACACACACACTTACACTAACATGCACTACACTACGACATATTCCGGGAGACCGGTCGGGAGCTTAGAACTTGTCCCGGCTGGGGCGGTGACCCGCTGGCGGGAGATAACCTGGTGGGGAAAACCACGCTAGCCGACGGTTGTTCGGCGCCGGATCTCGGCTTCCAGAGGCGGAAGATCACCGCCACCTACCGAGTAAAAACATGCACTACACTTACTGAACTAATAACTTCAGAAGTTGATGCGACCGGAATCACTAATAACCATAACCACTCGCGACGGGCACACCAATGCCTCACGGATTAACACGGCGACGGCACACGCCCTGGCGAGTTCGGCAGCAAAAGCTTTCTCTTATAATCGCTTGAAACCTGCAGATTCATTACTTTTTTATCGTCAAGCAATCGAAGAAAGAGAGGCAATTCTACGACCGGCAAAAGAATTTCCCCATAAATAGGTCATTATTGAAAATATTAAAGTAAATATTACTACGCCGAGTAATATTTACTCAGCATAGTAACATGATTACATATCGCTGAGTAAAAATCCCTGCAAATATTAAATGTAGATAGAAACCAGTGTAATACTGCAAAACAGAGATATTTACACGGATTTACACGTTTTTTAAGAGGAGGACGGTGAAACCGATTTTTGTTAGAAAAAATTTTTTTCTGCTTGAGAAAACGATAGTGCGGACATGATACACAGAATTTTCCCCAAAAGTGATACTCTCCGATCGAAAAATATAATACAGAATTCATCTCGTTCTCTTAGATGAAATTCGTATAACAAAACAAAGGCTCCGTACACTCTACAATCACGAAAATATGCCAGAAAACGTTTTCGGTGTCACCATAGTGCTAACATTTCCCATTTTTTGTTTTGTTTTTGTTATTTAAGGTCGCATCAACATCTGGGTCATTGGCGACCACTATTGGAGTTATCGGTACGGTAGCAATGAAGATGAAAGGATATGGTGATGATAAGGGGTGAAAGGACGAACACAAGTACAACCATGTCCGAGGCGGAACTCTAACTCGCGACCCTTCGGTCCGAGATCGCCACGCCACTACTGCATTAGCGATCTCGGCCACCGGGACGACATTTTCCCCTTTCTGCCATGGCATATCGGCAACAATGCGCCAGAGCTTTCATGATCAAGTGTGTAGTTACTGCGAAGAACAGGCAGCGCCAACACTAATCAGCTGTTGAGAACAGCAACGAGGCCGAGGCACGGCGCCAAGACGCAGCCTGCGTTCTGTTTTTAGAGATCCGTCAAAACGACCTCTTGTTCTGATTGGCAGCAGCGCATTGAGGTCGAAAACAATGGCAGTCATACCTTTTCACAATCTGAGAAATAATAACAGTGTATTTACACACACGTTACAATGAAACGAAAATAAAATAACATATACGAGAGATTTAAATAAATCATTGCTGACAGGAGATAAAAATATGAAATAGTTAACTGGCGTGGGTGTGTCTTGAGTGAACTGATGGCAAGAATAGAAGCAGAGAGCGTGCATTGAACAGAGGGATATACCAGGACGCGAGAAAAGGAAGATGGAACAGTTAAAGAAGATGGTTTGCTAATGGTGTGCACGCAGTGAGAGGTCCTCAGCTAGTAAAAGAAGCAGCAAAATGCATTAATAAGCAAAAGAAAACCTGCAATTAGAAGATCAAGGAAACATAGAGCCAACAAAGTCAAGAGCACGTCGGAAACAACGAAGCAAAAAGAAAGAGAAGAAAAGAAATATACAGTTCACATAAAGGAAGAAGAATACAGAGGAACCTCGTGCCAGAGATAAGAAGTAAAAATAAGGCCACATGGAATCCACAAGATAAGACGGCGCTGAGTTCTGATGAATGACGCAAACAAAACAGAGTATCACATCTACTGGAAAACTCCGGTACGATGTAATAGAAACTTGGAAGCAGAGTCAACACTAGAGTTAACTGAAAAATCAACAGCGTTAATCCACAGCCCGAAAGGAAAACATGAAGAGCATTTAGCGCCACCTTGAATATGGAAGTAGTGGACGAGAGTGCAACGTAAACTATCCAGTGCAAGAATGAGTCATGTGGAGAACACTAGAGAAATAATGGTTAGTTTGCATTCAATTCTGGGAACAAGGCAGACAAGAGGGACAAAAACAGGTTACGCACGTCGCTCACAACACATTATCTATTCACATGTGGCATATTTCACAGTCATTCATGATGAAACCAATATTAATTGTAGTAAAATAGTACTGAAACTGTAAAAAAATAACAGGCCGACCTTACATGAAGAAAAATGAACAACAACAACAAACATTCAACAAAACATAAGGAGTAATAACAATTACGTGAACGCGCTCATCGTTGGAAAAACAATTCATTACCATCATGTCAAAAATATTATTCAGCATACTTATCCCCACAGCTACAAACAGCTCTCAATGCTTAGTTCAAAACACACCTAGTTTTTTAACTTACATTCGTTCACAAAAGATACTACTTTTACACACGTCCATCGCGACTTTATAATCATTAGTATCAGTAAATCAAACTCTGAACTTGAGGGCCCGGGAAAGACACATGTTCGATTCAGTCCTGTCCCTCGACGTACCTTGGGTATTGCATAGCTATAAACTGTGCCGTTACAGGTAACGGGAAAATAATATTCTTTTATTTGAACACACAAAAACCACACGCACTGGCTGGCAATCGCACTCCGTCATCCAGGCGAGCGTTTGCACTTACGCGTCTGCGGCGGCGGTGGCGGCGGCGGCGGCGGCGCGTGCCCCCGCGGGGGCGGGGGCGAGGGCGAGGGCGTGGGCGTGCGCGTGGGCGGGGCGGTCGCAGCAGCAGCGCTGGGCGAGCGCGCGCCACCAGGGGCCCATCCCGTGCGCGGGCGGGCGGGCGGGGGTCGGGTCGGTCGCTGGCTGGCGCGCGCGCGCACGGCGGCGCCACACCGCCGCTCTGGCCGCGACGCGCCGCGGCCGACGCCGCCGACGCCTCCGCCACCCCGCCCCTTCCCCGCCCCGCCCCGCCCCGCCGCCGCGAGCACAGTGGGCCGCGCGCACGCACACGCCAAATGCCTCTCGGCGCCCAAACGAGGCTCGCAGGAAGATTGGTCAGTGATTCCGGGAGCGTCAACTTAAAGCTCATTAGTCCCGTAAGTGTAGTGCATGCTTTTCATGGCTGAACGTGGTGGTCTTCCCACACTGGATGTCCAGATCCGGCGCCGGCCTCCCCGTCGCCTTGCAGAAATTTTCCCTAACCAGGTATCACCCACCAGCGGTGCGGCCTCAGTCGAGAGAAGCTCTAAGCTCCCGACCGGTCTCCCCACGTGTGTGGTAGTCTGACCCGATGAAGCACGGAGAGAGAGAAGAGACCGATCCGTGGTCCCCGCAAATTTCATAAAAATGCAAAAAAGGTTCCCCAAAACAGGACTGGTACAAAAACAAAACATAAAGAAAGAAAGGCAAAAGTTGTGAAAAGGGTGATGAAAAGTTGCTTGATCTCTCTCGTACGTGAGACTGAGGCCCCCAAAATTCGTGCATGGAGAAAGCGGTCCAGGATGGCGACATGATCTTCCTGTAGCCAGTAACCCTTGCTGCAAACAGTTTTACTGATACAAACATTCATTAATAAGTGCACTATTATTCGGGGTATGTCTTCTCAGATTCTAAGAAATCAGGTGCTGTTATCCCCACATGTCCGTTCCGGGGCTCCTGCAAGGGTTAAATCTGGCCCTACTGGCACGTTTGCGCGACCACCCGAACGTTACGAGCGTCCTGACAAAAATGTGTGACGATGTTTCTTCTCATTGAAGAAAAAATCAACTCTCTCAGAATAAATATAGCGTCGAGTAGACAGACGACGTCGATATATGATTGCACAACTGCTTAGATTACGGTTGAGGAAGTGCGCCAGAATGACGCAATTTTACTGTAATTTGCACCGAGAGTAAATCCGTTTAGAAATAGTTTAGAATACCAAAATTTGTATGTTTTTAAAATATCTGTGAGAATATTTGTACATCCTACAACAGGTATCTTAACAATTCCACTCATTTTTCTAACACCTAAAGGGAATTTTAGACATGAAGACAGCAGACTTTGAGAATGACATTGGAGTCAATACCACGTTAACAACAGAATTATTCAAATTACTACGTTGAAAAATGAATATTTTACTGCGTATATGCAGGGTTCTATGACCATGGGATAATCCGATTTCCCCCATTCGTTTCATTATTTTACTGCAAGTATTTTGGCGTTCTGTGTACGACGATGGGCTCATCCGTGGAGTGGTTAGGGTCCTCTAGAAGCGCATTTCCCCCATCCGTGCAATGGTTAGGGTCGTCCAGAAGCGCATTTCCCGCATCCGTGCAGTGGTTAGGGTCGTTTGGAAGCGCATTTCCCCTATCCGTGCAGTGGTTAGGGTCGTCCAGAAGCGCATTTCGGCCCAAAGCGGACGCAGCCTGTTTCGTGCCGCCTGCGCTCGCTGTCGCGCTGCCAAGTGGATATTTTCCTGGCACCTCGTCCGGTATTTCGGCCACCAAGGCGGGACGGGGGGCGGGGGCGGGGGCGGGGACGGGGGCAGCGAGGGCTGCCGGGCGGTGCGGGGGTGCTGGGCCGGGGATGACGGGGCGCTGACCCGCAAGCCTCTGGGCGATGACGCGATGGCGGGGAGGCACGGATCACCAGATTCCTCAGTAGTTCCCCAGAGGAAACGTTTCTATTTTAATTGTTCCTTCTCCTTTCTCTCACAATTCTAGAAGTCATAATTAAGAAAAATAACTTTTCTCGGTCCTATGGAGATAATAAGGACGTTATTCGGCAATTTAAAATGTTTAAATGGGATGTGGTAAAATGACGAATAGTGTAGCCTTTGGAAATTTCATCATTTCTGGAAAATTCATACTCAACTATATAAAAGATAAATATTTAAACATCCTGTATACATAATGGAAATGAAGTACAGTTACTACACTTTTTTTAACACTCTACGAAACATTATTTCTCCGGCTTGAAGAAAAGAATAATATTTCAGAATCTATCTGAATACCTGTTTAAAGCGTTTAAACTATTTTGAAAAAGAGAGATTATTAAAATTTTCTAAACAGATTTTTGGTTTAGGGACAATTAGAAAGTACTATTTAACATAATGCAACTATTATACATTGAATTGTTTCTGGGAAATAACAACTTGAGTGCTTGATACTAAAAATTTAAAAATAGTAACTACAACTGCTATTCAACATGCTTTGACTGACTTTTGTCTCGGTAATTTTCGATAACGTATCTGACTTGTGGCAATTTACTGCAACGTAGGAACACGAAAGCCTTCTACAACATATCGAAGCACTTATTATTCCCCCATTGTTTTATCATATGCCAGTTAACTGTGCTGACGCATTCAAAATGTATCAGTGTTCCACTTCAGAAAGGTATTACTTGCTAACGCCAACCTCGGAGAACGGTAAGAGTGAAAGAGAAAGATTTTTACCAGTTCTTCCTGCACAATCTACACGCAAATTCTCAGTTCGCCAGTTTGTACACAATTTTTTTTCAAATAAATAAACAAACGCCTTCAAATTATGTGGTACATATTCAGATGATAGTAATAACAGTTATTTCTTGCTTAACCCATAAACGCCCAGCGTCCACATTTGAGGACGTACATTTCTGGTGAACTCAGATTTGCTTCTTTTGGAATTCTTTGTTAATTTTATTTCCTCAATAGGCGTTGACATCCTATATGAAACATATAAGCAATTTTTTTTCATATTCTGATTGTCAGATATCGATTGAGCCGTGTTCGCTTAAGCATGGTACACTCCTGGCCAGGGGTATTCATGACGCGTCTGTTCGAATCTTCATCTAAAACATAGTATACATCATCCGAAAACGTAGTATACATCAGAAATCAGCGGCGAATGTTTCATAAACACAGTTCTCAAGTCATTTAAGAATCTCAATAGTACGAGAAGTATATTTGTTTTCGGTAGAAAATACTACAATAAAGTCCTACAACCAGTTTTCGCCTTAATAGAAAAATAACGAATGAATCAAGAAAACATGTAAAACATTTGGGATTTGTGATATATTTGAAACATTTATTTGATTTATATTTATTTTTTCTTTTCCCGTTCATAAGATACATCGCAAAACGACTCTTTTACTTTTGTTCTCCTTGATACTTTCCCCTCTTCGAGTAATATCGCCATTAGACCTAGTTTTTCCGTTGAAGAGTTCGTAAACAGTCTGAATGCATACGTTTGAATGCGAGCGCTTAAGCCAGATGTCTATCGGCGCCTGCGGAACCGGCACCGTCGGAAATGGGAAAACTCGTGTCTGTGCGGTGGCTGCCACAGGCGGGACCAGGGAATCGACGTTAACTCGGAATTCTGATTTTTTGTTGTTGCTGAGCTCTGCTCGATGGCAGTCTGCATTGAAGCGTAAAGGGCGATGCAGAATGCTTTCCTGCGTATTCATTTCTTTGTGGCGTTGTCGTAAAATCCCTACATTTTCCGTCTTCAATCTGTTTGATGCCCCCATCGCCAATAATTCCCTACGCTGAAGTAGCATTTCCAGGGTGTTTTGTTTCAATCTTGTCTTACAAATAGTACAAAAACACTATCTTCCCATAGCATATTTTGTTTAGAATTGAGAAAAGCAACAAATAATAATAATAATAATAATAATAATAATAATAATAATAATAATATTTCATTTATTATATTTCTAAAATACTATGTCTCATAGAGAAGGACATTTTCGCAGCAAATTAACAAGAGTACAGCAAAAATCCGTCAAGTTCCAATAGCCCTCAGCCTTTGAGACTGCTGATCCTTCACACAGGGCTCAACATTTTTCGAACGTATAAGTCTCTTTTTTTTTCGTCCTAGGTCCGTCTACATTCGTCATCTACCACATCCGTTATCTAACACCGATCCGATGTCAATAATCCTGTATCTTGTATCTTGTGGGGTTGGGAAACCCATCAGAGGGAAGGCGTCCGATTACATTAGTTTGTGAACGTTGAAGTGAGATGCATCGCCATCTCTCACGTTGGATGTGGTTGCTTGTCGTCTCAAGCACTTTCTCCCATTCCTGACTTACGTGTGTGTGTGTGTGTGTGTGTGTGTGTGTGTGTGTGTGTGTGTGTGTGTGTGTGTGTGCATTGATGCGTACGTCTTTAACAACTACGCTATTTTCCGATCTCGCCCACCCGTGCGTTGATGCGTTTTGAAAAAAAGCAAGGCTGTGGCGCGGGGAGCCGAAACAGCTCTCCGTTTCCAGGGCTACACGGCGCGTGCCGCTCAGCACGGCACACCGGCGGACGACCGGGCGGCACGCACTCTGCACGCGCCCTCCGCACGCGGCCGCCCGCCCACACACTCACGCAAGCGCGTCTCTTCTCTTCTCTTTCTCTCTCTCTCACTGTCTGTCTCTATCCCTCTCTGTCTCTCCCTCTCTGTTTCTCTCTCGCTCTCTCTCTCTTCGGTGACCGCACGGCGAAGCTTAGCGGCGTCCTTAAAACTGCTACAAGAGTAACAGACGAAGGATCTGGAAGTGAAAATTCTAGGCATCTGGCGGGCGGGTAGAGGCGGCAGGGCGGAGCGAGGCACGGGGCTGTGCGTTGAGTGGGTGGGTCGCGCCCCCGCCCGCGACGTGGGGCGCATGCGAAGGGGCCGATCGGCGGCCAAGTGGCTCCCGGAGACGGCGGAAAAAGGAACGCGGGAGGGGGGAGGGGGGCGCTGAGGTTCGAGACTTCCGCGAGAGGAGGCGCCTCCCTGCGAAGCGTTTACGCAGATCGACAGAAGACACACCGGTGTAGGTGGCTCAGGGCTTCAATGCATGTCACTGCAGTGCCTCTCACCGGCAGGTCCTAGGGGTTCCACTCTCGACGGTGGCAAGATTTTCAACACTACCTGCAAAGTTAGGTTGAATCTACCCGCTGTCTGAAGAATTCTAGCAGTCATTGAGCCTATGTTTAGAACGCGGGTATGAACTAGTCAGTACCGGAATACCATGAGAGAAATATTAATATTCAATAGAAGCATACAAGAAGACATGATTTGGCACCACAGAGATAAAGAATAATATTCTTGAGTTGCAACTAGAGCAAATCCAAAAGCGACGGCAAATCACGTCGGAGTTGAATATTCTTTCAAACAATGGTGGATACAATACGATTCCTGATCCCCGGTGTTCCCTTTGCCTACTTATCTTCTTTGGATCTCCTCTGAAGAAATCATCAGCCGTTCGCAACAGAGCCCCTTTCCAGCAGCGAACGACGTCTCGTTTATAAACGAGAACATTTCGAGATCTGCGGAATCCTCCGCTCGCAACTGAATGCAGGGGGAAAAGAGCGAAACAATAAATCCGTTCTTGGCGGTGGCGGCGAGGCGCTCTGTCGCTGCTGAGCTGCAGAATATTTAAGCTGATTAGGGATCGCCGTCGCAGGGAGCGCGCGGGCGAGCGAGCGTCCAGCTGGCAGCGCGCGGGCGGCGGGGCGCCCAGCGAGGCACCCGAGCGACGACGGACCGAGCACAATGGCCGGGAGCACCTAGGCCCGACGGCGGCAGCCTTTTCTACACTGGCTTCATAGCTGAGTCGAGTTCAGTCGCTGTCTGGAGGAGAATTCTAGAGGCCGGCTGCACTGATCGGTAGTTTTCCGTGGTTTCTTCGATCAACGCCAGGCGAATGCCGGAGCAGTACCCTAACAAACGGACCCCGCGCGATCTTTCCTTCATCTTCCTTGTCTTATCTTCTCTCCTTACACACACACACTAACACTAACAAGCACTACACTACAATTAGCTTAGACCTTGTCCCGGCTGGCGCGGTGCCCGCTGTTGGGAGATACCTGGTTGAACAAAACCCCGCTAACCGACGGTAGGTCAGCGCCGTATCTCGCCATCCAGCGGGGGAAGATCGCCGCCACTTATCGATGCAAAACATGCACTACACTTACGTGAGTGACGATCTCAGTAGTTGGCGTGCCCGGAATCATTAACAATCAATCCATCACCAACCATTGTTTCCGAGGGTCTTGCGCTGTGGGCCACTGCGCGTCGCGTCGCGTGGCGCGCCCTTGCAGGAGGATTAGGCTGGCGCTTCCCACAGTCTTCCCCGTCCCGCCCCCTCGCGGCTGCGTTGCTGCTTCTCGCTCATCGTGTTGGTTACTGGATGCAAGGCTCAGGACATCAAGGTTCTGGGCGGGCGAGCCGGAAATAACAATTAGAAATAAAAATAATGAAATAATTTTAATACGAAATACTCTCATCTTTATGAGAAAAATGTCTATTTTAATCTCAAACAAGTAACTTGAAATTCTGAAGGTTATTTACAGTTTCACCAAGTCCCGCTTTAATTAATATAATATTTTGGTCAATTTTAATTGAATGCCTTAGAAGTGCTGAAGAAATTATAGGGTTTAGAGCGTAATTTTGCTTTGTCCAGGATGTTCAGGAAACAAATGTGCCTAACTATATGAGAAGGACTTGCACCGGAGCTTACAACTAAACATTACCGCAATAGGAATCGTTAGAAAACAGTTGCAATCGCAACACAGAACCTTGAGGTACCCCTAACACACACCTGCGCGCACACTCCACAGTTCTGTACCGTTCTCGGACGAGGAGCTGGCAGCCAGGCTGCAGAGCGCACACAGACGCAGCGACCGCTGTGTGCAATGTCATCAAATGGGGTTGCAGCCCTGCAAACAATACCCCGTCCGTCCCTCTCCAGTGCCCGGTCGGCTTTCGCAGGGCGGCTGGGCGGTCGCGGCGTCCCGGCGCGCGCTCCGCGGGAGATTGCTTGGGCCCGCGCCGGCCGCCCCGCGCGAGTCAACACCAGCGCCGGCGCAGGGAAGTAATTGAAGACAACACACGCCGGCATCCCGGAGGATGCCAGAGCGGCTCGCACCAATGGACAGAAAGTGTATTTGGTATGAATTACGAAAGTGAATGGAAAAGCTACGAGAAGGAAACACACTGAACCACGTCCCCTCGCATTGTGTACACATTTTGTTATATTAATCATAATCATTCCACAACGTCATACCTCAGAGATGGCTAATGATTTAATGAAGAAATAATGATGATATGTTGTTGATCGCAATGGTGCAAGAAGAGGCACGAGAAGCGAAAAGGGAGTTCTCCAAGGCAACTTTGTATCCACCTCTCTTTGTGCACCACTGATTCTGTACGCAGTAGAATTTGAACCCCTGCATTCTGATATGGAAAGAATACTCGAAGTTGCTAAACCGTATCTCCTTCTGCGAAGGCATGCAGTGTCCTTAATATTATCCGGATAAAAGACTGCGAAGAAAGAAAGCAGTAATGGCAAGTTCTCGTCCGTCTAGTATTCTTACTAGTTGGACAGTGTGAACGATGAAACAAATTTATCGAACGTTTGGAAGTGATCTTATTGTAAATTATAACAGTGAATGAAACTGCTTTCCGATGGAAAATTCTTGTAACTCATTTTATGAAGTGTCAAGGGCGGGCCTTAGCGTTGGGGTCAGACTGCGCACCTTCCACGTCTGGGGCCGGGTTTGGTCCTAGGCGGTTGCAAATGGAATTGGAGGTGGACAAGGCGGGTTCGCGGCAGGTTTTATACATACATTTATTCGAACTGCAATTGGGCATGACACGGTGGCAGTTACTTCACAACAATTACAATAATAATAATAATAATAATAATAATAATAATAATAATAATAAGAGAGTACAGTACAAGACGAGGATGTAATAATCATACTATCACTAATATAAAGTTTTATAACAATTATTTCATCTCTATCATAATATATAATAATTGTATGTTGGTGATACTAAAAATGAATACAAGCTACATAGATTTTGGCTAAATTATATTTAAAGAAATTGGGTATTGATCGCGTTCACTACGAGCTACATTCAAAGCGGATAAAAGTAATACATTCGAGAATAAGATGGATTACAAAAGAAAGGAAATAAGTTTTCATTTTCTCGCATACAGTTAGTGAAAGTATTATAATACTGCGAGGAAAACGGCGATTTTTCGACAGAAAATCCCTTACTGCTAGTAACGAATAAGTGGATAAATCATGTTTCTACCTGTAGTAAATTAGTTCGTCTACCACGTTGTGTAGTCAGAATCCACGTCTGGTGGGTCCTTGATAACGAAAATCAATGTTGCCCAAACGTCTGTTTGTCCGTCCGTCTGCTCATCCGATTGATTGATTTTTTTCGTGTTTCCTGGCGCGTCAACTGCTTTGGTCATTATTCCCGTTAGTATAGTGCATGTTAATTCTCGGAAGATGGCGGTGAACTTCCCCCGCTGGATGGCGAGATCCGGCGCCGACCTACCGTCGGCTAGTGGGGTTTCCCCCTAACCAGGACTCTCCCACCAGCGGGGCACCACCCCAGCCGGGTCAAGCTCTAAGCTCCCGACCGGTCTCCCGGAATTTGTGATTGTGTAGTGCATGTTAGTGTAAGTGTGTGTGTGTAAGAGAGGATAGGACAAGGAAGAGGAAGGAAAGATCGCGCACGGTCCGTGGCCCGTTTGGTAGGGTACTGTTTCGGCATTCGCCTGGAGTTGATCGGAGAAACCACGGAAAACTACCGATCAGAGCAGCCGGCTACTAGAATTCTCCTCCAGACAGCGACTGAATTCAACCTAGCTGAAAAGCTAGTGTCGAAAATCCTGCCGCCGTCAGGACTCGAACCTAGGACCTCCCGGTTAGAGGGGTTGCAGTGGCATCAGGTGATGCACTGAGCTACCGCTCCCGGTGCTCATCCGACTCTCTCCATGTCTGTGAACAACGCTAGTGGCCAAACCGGCTAAAGTTGATATTCCCTCATCGATCTGTCTGATATAGTGGCCCGCAAATTGGAAACGGATGTTGTTTTTTTTTGTGTGTATGTGTGTGTGTGTGTGTGGGGGGGGGTGTAGGTGTTCTTTACATGAAGCCTCAACATTTTGAAAATTTTATCAAAAATACTTCCACATTTTTGTTTACAGATTTTCCTCTGATGGAGCAAAAGACGCTTAAAGAAATGGCATATTCGAATTTTCGTTGCACTCGCAGAATTTTCGAAGATTATGGAAGTTCAAAATTTTTTGTCATCTTGCTACATTTACAATATTGAAGATAGATTTTTCTCCTTAATGAAATCGTTCATAAAAAAGATCTTCAAAACGGTCATATTCAATTTTTCGAAAATATGAGTAGTTTTGCCTAATCTCGCGTAAACAGACAATTTTAAACAATTTTAACAATTACGAATATTTTCTTAAAAAAAACAGCTCCAATTTTTTCTTTATTTTTTTTCTGATATGTGGGAAAGTACGGTAAAGAAAATAGTACTGGTCCCATTTTCGGCGATCTCTCCGTATTTTCGAAAATTGCAAACAAAATCAACAAAATTTGACTGCACAAGTAGAATATTGATATTAGAGATTTTTGTTAAACGAAATATTCTAGAAGATCAATTCTTAAAAAAAGACATATACATGTTTTAAACATTTTAGTAATTTAGCGTAATTTTACAAAATTTCAAAGTTTGATACAATTGCCATGGAGTTTTAGAAGTAGAGGCTAAGATGTGTTAATACGGACAGAAACGGAGGTATTATTATTTTATGTGATGATCGTTACTGATGAGAAAAAGTTCGTGTGATTCAGGCAACACTAGTTTAAATATTGCTTACATGTCAACCTTTCGCTTATTTTGCGGCTCAATAAAACTACTGCAGTAGTTTTAATCCCATTTTAGTTTTATTTTCATTATATTTATTACTCACAAAACAAGTACGCATGATGTATTGATGAATTGACTGTCGTCCGTTTTTCAACCGTTGAAATTCTTACATTACGGCATTCATAAAAACTGTGGAGTTGTGGAGTTTCAACAGTATTTGTATGTAATGTGGACATTCTGAGCTACCAAGTAAGCGTTTTACAGAGAGAAATAGGTCGCGTGAAGAGCTTTACTTCGTGTGCAAGTACCACACCTGCCTATAAAAGCCACTTCAAGCGGTGTGTTAAGCGAACACGTCCTGCATAATGGGAGGTAAAGGACGAAGACTGAAAACTATAAAGGCTTTTTGTATGATAAAATAAGCACAGCATTACCTTCCATAGGAGTTAGAGCTGTGAATTATCAG
Organism: Teleogryllus occipitalis; assembly: GCA_011170035.1. Classification (NCBI taxonomy): domain Eukaryota; kingdom Metazoa; phylum Arthropoda; class Insecta; order Orthoptera; family Gryllidae; genus Teleogryllus; species Teleogryllus occipitalis. Next base: position 74,832 of record BLKR01009255.1, read on the forward strand.
TAGTACCTAAATGAACATTTCTATTCTCATTTTAATGTTTCATATTTCCCAGAAGCGAACTGGAACAAAAGGTAGATCTACCGAACATTTACATATCAAACAAGCAACTCCATAAAGAATAAACCTAACATTTATTTCCTACCACATCTCTAATAACGTGTATTCAAACACAAACTCAATAGCTCAGGCCACTCACTATACTCTAGTATGAACAACTATTTACCAAAACGCATTAGAACAGGTTTCTATGAGAAGCATTTCTATTTTTTCACACAATGGCTAATATAATAGGAGGCTCTATGATTCTCCTATGTTAGTAAGTAGCCACTACATTTAATGTTAAGTTAGAATAAGGCAACAAAATACATATCAAAAATGTAATAAATTGAACTACGTAAACATAAACAATTTTTAAAATTCCGAACATTTGTAAATATTGTAACCCTCACATTTATTTTTAAAAAGTTTAAAAATTAACAAAATATCGAAAAGGCTCGATAGTGAAACATGGTTACTTATTAAAAATACTTGGTGTTTTCCCACACGTTAGGGCTTCCGAACAAGATCTATCCGACTGCAGCTTTGAATAAAAAAGAATTATCTCTTTACGTGTCCTCGTGAATGCTGTTCCTTAAGTATTTACTTGATATTTAATTAAATATAAAGGGGACACAATAAACATTTATCTGCCTTTATTATTATAAAGTATTTTTATTCGTATTATTCTAAGGCAATTCCTGTCTAGACAATTGTCCAGACTACAAGTTTTCACAGTTACGTTTATAAACAATTCATTTGAGTAAAATAGAGAAAAATTCCACTAAGGAACTATTTCATTTGTTTTACCACAGCAGGTTCTCAATTATTCACGTTCCGCTTACATCTACTTGAAGAAATTTCTGGAACACGTCACAACACGGCAAAGGCTTCTCAGCAAGAAAGCCGCCCATGGCAGATCAGAAGGAGGGAATGTAGGGCTGAAAAAGAAACAGCGCTATTTACATGATCGATGTGCAGGAGGGCGACTTCAAACGGAGCTTCGGGGCCATAAAATCTTCTCCAAAGGGCGCATGCGCGGAGACCTCCATTGCAGCGTGTGGGGGTGGGGGCGGGGGCGGCGGCGGGGAGACGCACAGCCCGAGCAAGCAGCGCGTGTTCTGCCCACTACCATTACGCAACCGTATCTGGCCGAGTCGTGAAGGCTGCAGCATGTACAAGGCAAGTTCATAAAATACTGCCTTACTGCTATACAAAATTAGTGATAATTTTGACGACCACTATTACTATATGCTTGCCCAGCATGGAACAGCGCACCCAGTCTAATGCCAAAAATCTTCAAGTAATCCAAAATCAGTACCTCCGTACCATCACGAATGCCCCATGGTACGTCTCCAATACACAACTCCATAAACAATTCCAGTTAGAACCGACAACCAACCACACAATTTTTATCCACCCACTTCTTCCAAAACATTCCAAATATACCCAAAGTAACCCCTCTGAGACTCTGCCAAAATCCAACACACAGAACCCGCATCAAGAATAAATTTCCTTTCCATACATTCCTAAATAAATTCTCAAATCTTGAACCACAGTAGAAATATTATACTATAAAGATATCTCAAGCATCCTAGAAATAATGTAAGTTGTATTTTAAGATTTTAAGTAAGATTATTGTATTATAAGTAGATATAAGCAACTATAACAAATATAGTGTATTAGCACTGATCTTTGTATTTTTCTATTCAAAAGAAAATAAATAAATAATAAAAACAAGACGAGTCAAAGTCACGAGACTCGAAGAACGTGGGGAGTTGGATAACCGAAACGGAATCCATCCTACGAAGTGGATTTGGCATGGCAACAGATAATTTTTGACAAGTGAAACAATGGCTTAATATATTTAAATCTTGTAAAGATAGTTTCCTGATGGCTTCCAGAGAAGATCAGGGATATTCAAAGGAAGCACAGAGTACCATATTTTTAGTTTATTATACATCCTCTCTTTATTTTACACCATTACGAGTGAATCAAATTAAAATCAATTTTTAACGGTTAATTTAATAAATATACTGAATGTCTCATGTTAGACCCCATGATATATAATGAAAGTATTCCGTCATTTCGGAAGCGCGTAGATACTCGCTCAAAACAGTCCTTTGATTTCTCCTGTAGCACTCGTGCACCGCGTTCTTTCAACTCTTCACAAACTCGGAAATGCTCGTGAACGCTTCTGTGAGCAGTTAATAGATGTGGTCATCACCTGGCCGCTTTGTTTCAGACTTACATAATGACCAATAGGGTCATTGTGCAAGACTCACACTTCGTGTCCATGACTGTGGAAATAGATTGCGGACAGTACGTATTGGGCACTGGCGTAAAGCAGGCATGTCAAACGGCGCCCGCACGAGCTACTTGCCCGAGTGGCAGGCCCGGCGAGTACACGCAGCTACCTCTGATTCAGCTATTTCACCACTGGATCCAGAAAGGGATGTACACCCGCAAGCTGACCGGCTAAAAATATGTTTGACAGATTTTGTTCTATCAAACAGCCGAGATTTGTATTATGTTTATATTCTTTCCTGCTAATTACTATTTCATGTTCATTTTCTTTTTAAATTCTGTCTTACACTTACGTTTTTGCCAATGCGAAGGAATATGTTTGAACGACGAATTCTTACCTTGTTTTCGATTTGTGTAATGTTTTATTACGTCATTAAGTTATTTCTTGTGTATATTAATACTGTGAAATAAATTCATTTTTTTATAAATTAATACTAATTCTTACTTACCGGCGGACACCTGTTTCAGCAGATAATATTTTTTGTCTGTTAAACCACCTACCCTGAAGGTAGCAAGTTAATGCAATTATTGCACTCTTTAAGTAAATAGATTACGACATTAAGATACTTTTGATTCCCAATATTTCATTTTACTGTCATTTGACAATTTGATATCTAACTATTGTATTATTTCATTTTAATGGATCATTTCTTTGCTTTAGTAGAGTAAATATATTGCTTTAGTACATGAGAATTAACAGAGCTTCATTTGGGGTAATAAGTGTCAACTGACTTTTCAAAAAGACTGGCATGGGTCAGATATCCACAAATGTACTGGCATTCTACAGCGTTTTGTACAACCCTTACTTTTAAATCCCGTGCCAGTTGCTCTAAACGCAGGGCTTGCGAATTGCAATAAGCAAATTACCTTGCCCGCAATCTTAACATGTGTGACGTCAAGCAACAAACCCTCTGAAGTGAAACAACTTCGCAATTGTGCAGGGCGAAGATGAATTGTAACTCGTCTCTTATCAAATTCAATAATCAAGCCCGTACAGATATTGTTTCAAAATCATCTTTTTTAAATCTAAAAGTGTGTGAGTGTGACTTTTACTGCTGATGGTTGGGTGTCTGGCCCGCATTTGGATCGTCTGCAACAGAAGTCACGTCGTTTAAAGATTCTACTCCACTCTTTAATCTGCTGCAGTGTCGGGCATTAGTCGCTGTATTTTACCCTGTCAGTATGGATGGATTTGAACTGGACTCCTACCCTCACTACTTAAAAAACACAATAAATTTCTCCTCTAATATTGGACATGTCCTCAAAGTCGCGGCCATATTTACAGTGACACGATTCCTTATAATTAAAGTAGAGGACCTACACCATGAAATCGATTATCGCTTGGATCCCAAATATCCTGGGGCTTGCCTACAAATTTTTATGGTCCAAACTGCCACATTTTAAATTTCAAATACTCTTTAACATTTTTTTAAATCATTAACTTTCGTTTTAACAACTTCTTTGAACTAGCTATAAATTCTCTGTCTCTTTTCAAAGATGGAGGTATTAAATTCCACGCCGATTTACAGTATGAAACTAGAGGTGCTACAGAATCGCAGACTTTCTCGTAGGACATTTTTCTAATTTCCTTGGTGTGGATTTAAGGACTTGTTCCATTCTTTGGTCAGCTGCCATCTATCGTCACCCAAAGTATTTTTTTGTTGACATTTTCTCATCTTTTTGGTTTCTTAATAGTAGAACCGAAATATTACTTTAAGAATATTAAAGTAGTGTTCACAGACGTACAGACGGACGGACGGATCGGCAGACAGACAGACAGAGGGACAGAGGGACAGACGGACAGACGGACAGAGGGACAGACGGACAGAGGGACAGACGGAAGGACGTTTTGAAAAAAAACAAAACATTTTTCGTTATCAGAGGACCCCAAAACGTGTATTTCCGTTGAAATCTCCAAATCGATTTTCCGCATCATTACATAACTTTCTCTATACTACGTATATTACTCCCCTATATTCGTATGTATACGGTAAAGTAAAAAATCAAAACTTCAATCGTGCAGGGGGAGATAAACGCTGCCTTGCCATTAGCGCCCCACACGACGCCAGCATCCAGAGCGCTTATCCCACGAACCTCTGGTCCCGCGCGGGGCGGCCTTCCTCACATCGGCGCAGCCGCCTCCGGTCAAGGCGGCGCCACCTCAGCGCGCGGCGGCCGGGCGGGCGGGCGGCACATTACGTGAATGAATAAACAAAAATAGCCGGCCGCTTGGCCCGAAATAGCCGGAGTTTGCGCTCGCGGCCGGCGCGAGCGCGCACGCCCCTACCGCCCGCCCGCCCGCCCGCTCGTGCGCGCGCCAGATCAATACACGCGGGACGCGGAGCGCCCGGCGCGGGGGCGGGGTGGGGGCGTGCGCGACCGCGCTGTCTGCCACGCTCCGCCCCGCCCCGCCCCGCCCCGCCCCCTCCCCCGCGCGCCGGGGTCGCTGCTCCAGTGGCCGGGGCTACCGGCGGAGGTGGCGCAGGGCAGCTGTGCCTCTCTCCGGGAGGGCCTAGGGTTCGGTGGTAGCGTTCTCGACACGAGCTGGATCGAATTCTAGCGGCCGGCTCCTCCGTTCGGTGGCTTTCCGTGCTTTCTCCCATCACCACCACGCGAATGCCGGAGCTGTACACTAACAACCGGACCGGGAGCGGTGGTTCAGGGCATCCACTGATGTCACTGCAATGCCTCTGACCGGGAGCTCCTTGGTTCGAGTCTCGACGGCGGTAGGATTTTCGACGCTAGCTTGCGAGCGAGGTCGAATTCAGTCGCTAGAAGGATCGGAAAATCTCTTGGCAGTAAGGGCCAGGCAATTCCTCTGTAGGGAAGATCATTCACCTGGCTTTTCGAGTTTACTGCCTCGCCGTGGGCCTACCGATATGTTGACAGTATTACGCCCGAGAAGCTCGGCACGTGATTTGGTATTTAGTGTGCGTGGCCCGGAAAATACTCCATAATGTGACTTCTAATTCCAATTGGGTGGAACGAAAGGATACAATTGGACAGTTTCTTTCAGATATGTCGATACCACCTATTCAGGTAAATAAAAACCAACATTTTGTCTCTGTTATTATTGAGGCATATCATAGGAAGACGACTCGCAGCGTCAGTGTCCGGGATAGAAGTGAGGGCAGCTGCTGCGTCGTATCGGACGGCCGCCCCCGCCGCCGCCACCTGGCGCGGGGTCGCGGCGCAGGCGTGGAGGCGCCGGCTGGGGCGCCGCCGTCGCTGTCACAACAAACCCGCCCCTCCCCCGCCCCTGCGCCTGCCGCTGCCCCTCCTGACCCCTTTCTTCAGCCCACTGCGGGTCCTCACACTGCTGGAGGTTCTCACCCTCTCTGCGTCAACTTAGTATTGGTATCACGACCCACCTAGGTGGCGCACGGCGTCAATGGATGTCGCTGCAGTGCCTCTGACCGGAAGGTCCTGGGGTTGGAGTCCCCACGGGGGCAGGATTTTCGACAATACCCACACAGCAAGGTCGAATTAAGCAGTTGTCTGGAGGAGAATTCTACCGGTCGGCTGCTATGATCGGGTGTTTATCGTAGTTTCCCCGATCAACCCCACGCGAATGCCGGAGCAGTACCCTAACAAAGGGTTCACGGGCTGCGGCGCGATCTTTCCTTTCTCTTCCATGTTATTCCATCTCCCATTAAACATAAATGTTCATTTACATGTACTACACAATGTCATGAGCAGAGAGTTCTGTCAGAAGCTTAGAGCTTGTCCCTGCTGAGCGCTAGGCTCGCTGGTGGGAGATACCGGGTTGGGGAAAAACTCGCAAGCCGACGGTTATATTAGCACCGAATCTCGCCATTTACCGAGGGAAGATCACCGCTATCTCCCACGATAAAAACATGCGCTGCACTTATATTTAGCGGTTGACGCGCCCAGAATCACTAATCAATCAATTGGCAGCACGACCTTCAGCGATTTTTCATCCGGATTGACGAACCGTATATAATTTTTTGAGGGTTAACGTTTTGTACTGTGATGCACCTCTTTCCGCCGACGTCACAGTCGCGTCACCTCGCGGTACGTGGGCGTGGTCAACTGCAGGTACACTCCCAAAGCAACAAATTTACATTCTCCAGGGGCGGGGTAAGAGAGGATTAGCTGCAGGGGTCTTTTCTCAGTTCTCCGGGATACGCTCACACAAAGAAACACTTCTGTGTCAACAAAACAAAATATTCAATTGGCCGAAGAGAAAACACAATTGTTGTTGTACTCTGGATATCACACATGAAATTAAATAAATATCTCTCCAATCACAGCTGCTCTTTAAACATAACCGATAAACACCATTCTCCCTATCATAACAACAGCTCTCGGTTTTACTCAATTACCTTTTGACTTCACATATGATTGATCACTGAAGTCTTTTCTCAACTTCACAAAATGACTATGTCCTAAATCTCTTTCAATTCAAAAATCACAATTCTTAATGTACTCTTGCATTCTGTTGGCATAATATTTACATCTTTTTTTCGCAACGCAGTAAATAAATCAAATTCCTTTTCCAATAAATAGTCCCTCTATAAAGATTTCCCTACAAATAAATAAATAAATAAATAAATAAATAAACAAACATTCCCCAAAATACTATACAGAAAACACACTAGCGTAATCATACATTACATCTCAGCCAACCCACAACAAATCAGTCTTCTAATTCTCACTACTTGAATACTGTTGTAATTCATCAGGTGAAGTGCATCTCAGCTGCATATCACTTAAATAAACTCTCAATAGTTTACTCGCCTACTTGCAGGTCTCGTCCCTCGCCCGAAGCCCTACAATAGCGCCTCAGGTCTGAACGAACGCCTCTTCTCCCAGGAACCTTTCGATGGTAGGACCGCGTTCCATCTCACGAGAACAATGGAAGTGAACATCACGATGCATCCGGATCTCCAAGCACTTACGCACACGATAGTCATTATGTTTTCAATTTTCTACGCCTTCTGATTTATCTTCCACTTCGCACACGAGACGGATAGACAGACGGACGGACAGACGTTTTGCAGACAATCGACTTTTAGGAATTAAGGACCCACAAAACATAGATTCTGTCTACACAACGTGTTAGAGGAAGTAATTCACTATATAAAGGAACAAGATATTTCAACTTTTTCGTTATTGGGGCCCGGATTCTAGAATTTTCTGTAGAAAATTCGCCGTTTTCCGGCGCACGATTACAATATTATATCATCTTACGGTGTAAGGACGAGAAAGTAAAAACGAGTGGGTTTTTCGTAATTTCTGATTGAAGTTAATGCAATTTATAAAAAATACTTTCTCAAAAACGTATGGATTTTTTTCTTTTTTACCTGGATAGAGCAAAGGACGCTTAAAAATGGCGCAGGTCAATTTTGAAATATCTGAATTTAAGGAAAATCGGAAAAGGTAGACATAATGTGAGTAAGTATGTTCTGTTGTAGCATCACCTGTTTAGTATGAATTCATGAATACTTGCATGTACTCTTGGGATCGTTCTGTTTATGCGAGGCGGCGGCCGTGTTGTTGATGTAACGCGCTCAGTGTTTTGTTTACTCTGTACGTCTCTGTTGTTTTAATTGCCCATGACTTTGCGCGGTGTACTACCTACGGCAACGTCTGAATTATTGTACGCATACCTCAAAGTAGCACTTTTCCAACAATCAACACTTAAAACAGAGAAGCTAAGTATTAGATTCCTGCATGAGTGCTAAAAACATATTATAGCTATTAACATATCTAGTAATGATATGAGTGTTATTACTGAAGAGGCGAAAAGTTAAAAGTCGAGGCGTAGCGTAACGGAGCCGAGATTTTCAATTTGGACGAGGCAGTAATAACACGGTAACATTTCGAGGCATGTTCGGTATTTTATCAGTCATCACAAAATCTCAGGAATTATGCGAAAATTTACGACATTACTGCGACAGTAAACACATGAATTCTGTTTCGGCGACACGTTAGTTCGATATTGTACGGTGTTCCTTGCGATGTATCTATATAAACAATATTCGTATACCGTGGTTCGACAAAGACGGTTGCAAATAATGCTCCTGAACCTAAACATATCTAAAGAAATGACGATCGGTTAGGAAATTCGCGCGTTGACTTTCAGCGGCGACACCTTCACATCGGCAGTAAATATGATTTCCGGAGTAGAGTTTCATTTGATGGAATGTGAGCAACATGAAGTAAATTTACCTAATATACATTTTTCTAATTCTACTATTAATAATACAATTAAGAATAATTATTCCCCAAACCAATGTGAATGGCTTCTTAATTGTTTGAATCTGATTTGTTTTGAACATCGCCATGTTTTCTTCTTAACAAACACTCCACTTGCAATGAATCGATGGTTGTTTACGTTGGTAAGGACGTTAAAACCCGTTGCTAACGATGTTAAATTTCTTAACATTCAGTTAGGTACAAGTGCACTTATCCAACCTGGAGGGTTGCATGTTAACAGGGGGTCAAAGACGCATGCAACCGATAAGAGATTTTTTTTAAAACTATAAATACCTAAGAGGAGAGCACACGTTAATGAAACCATTATTGACTATAAGACGACAACTTCTGAGCTGCAAAAGTGATAATAGAGAATTGCGATAAAATACATGTTCCTTATAAATGAATTGGCTTTTGTAACTAAAAATTGCGATTTCAAACACTCCCACCGAGAAGTTTCGGGAATCATTAAGAAGATGGTGGCAAATCGTTGGAGGGAGAAATTAGCGTGTTTTGGAGAAGGTTAAATAAAAGTTCTATTATATCTTCTACACATTCTAATTTGATTACCCACAAAATACAAAAATCTAACAGATTATTAAGCTTCGAATTTTCCAAAATCAAGACATACGCTTACATTATTTCTATTTTTAGAAAAAGCATTTCATAGTGTCGTACGGTTTTATTTTTAAAATACGATAATTAGCTTCCCTTATTAGTTACAACAAAAAAGTGTTGTTACATTTGGAAATTTTAGGGCCAAAATTAATATAGAACCATCGTATCCATTCATGAATACCAATCATCATTTCTACGTAGGAGTCCCTCAGAAGTCCACACTTTCTCCAATTTTATTTAATACATTTATTTAGGAGGCTTCAACTCTACATAATCCTGATATAGCCTTCTTGGCAGATGCTACTACAGTTTGAATTCCACATTAAGATTTACCAATAGAAAACAAATTTCAGGCTGGCTAAATATACTTTTTTGTATACCAGCATCATAAACCTTATTTCGTTGCTAGAAATCGTGCATTAAATGACATCATATGGCACAGATTGTGACGGATTTGCCAATTACGGCGCGAGGTATTGCGCCACGAGAAATTCAGCCAATCGCGGCAGCGCGTGGTGCGGGTGGCGGTCAACCGCACGGGCGACCGAAGCGCAGTGCGCTAATCGGCGGGCGCTCGTGGCAACCGCAGCCGACCGGCGTTTTTTTCGCAGACATGTCAAATACCCCCCGTGACGTCACAAGAAAGTTGTTTCCAAAAATTAAATGGGATTCTCTTATACATTTTTAATACTGTTGTACAAACAATTACGTATGCAGTTATATCTTTTCATAAATAAAAATAATTAAAATTGACAAAGAGTCAACATCTCCAAATTGAAATAGGTCGTGTCTTACATTTGCCTATCTCATATGGGGAGATACGTTCCTAGCTATTAAAAGCAAGTTATTCAAAATAAATAGCTTCGATGGGCAATAAAAGTTCATTGGTTCATTGATAATAATAATATCTGACAAACAATTTGTTGCCTTATAAAAACTTGGATAAGTAAATTCAAATATCTAAGCTAATCTACATTCATGTCGTGCAATTACTACATTTTTTCATGAAAAAAAATCTTACTTACATCACAGAATTAAAACTCGTTATGTTAAACATTTATTACACCCTCTATTAATTGTTGTTAATTATTTAAAGCTATTAACAAAATACTTAAACTGTAAAAATGTATATAAAGTAGGTTAATTGTAAGTAAGTTAAGGTCTCTAAATGGATAAACGTACGTAATATTCACAAATAATTGTAAAATTTAAAAAATGTAATTGCCATATGTAATAATACTGTATGGCAAATAAATTATGTATAAATGCAAATACTTCAAAGATAGAATACGTCGAACACGGATAAATAAAATGAAAGAAAACAAATTAAAGTTCAGTTGATCTCTCCACAGGTGCACACGTGCAAATCAGGTCTTCATTGCCCTCTCGTAACATAGTCATGTTCTCTCAACGGAGACAAACCAATAAAACAAGCTCACATAAATAGTTTTGTTTAACTCACATAAAATGTTTTATGTAACAGAAAATAAAAGCAATGGTAAATTGGTACATTACCCTCCTTGGTGCAAAATCGACGCCGTGTTGAATGTAGGTACTATTTTCTTACCTGGAAAAGAAAGTTTCAAAAATATTAATTAAAAAACAATTCAATGCATATGAAAACATAAAATTTGAAAAGAACTTATGCAGAATAAAAAGCAATTTTAAACAATAATTAGCACTGGAAATAAAACGACGAGGTAAAAATAATAAAAATGCAATGACTAAGTTGCTCCGTCATTTGCAGACGAAATGTTAGTGAAGTACACACGTTGTTCTCTGGGGTTTTAAACGGTGTGTCACCAACGTTATGAGGCAATTATGCAAATCAACCGGACACGTAACGCCGAGACCGAAAGTGTTCGGATGCTTTGAAAAGTCCCATTTGGGAGCGATATTGTACATTAATGTATTCGAAATAGTATTGGATGACCCAATTCCTCTCCCAATCCATTATTTTTCTGCAACAACGAACATTCAGGAGTTATCGCAATATTCACGTGATAACTACAGAGGGAAGTAGTCATTCTGTTGTCCACGTTTACACTAACCACAAATTACATGCGAACTATTTGAAATTCAACCAATAAAAAGTAAAATTGTGAGATTGTGTTATCAGTTTTTTAAAGAGTTATGAAGAATGAAAATAGTACATTTGTTATTACTACGCAAACATAACACTACTCAGATTGAAATCGTAATATAAACGGACCTCAGTTTTGCGTAGATATTGTGAACATACACGATAAGAGTTGTTTGTTCCCTAAACAATAAAACCGTTTAAACCTGGGATATTTAAAACATTTTATTATTCACAAATATTTTGTAATAATTATGGCTTGAAGTCAAGATAATTTATAAAAAATTACCAATAACGGCTCAAATTTTTGTTTTAATAATTTTATTGTTTACTGATACGTCATTGCTTGTTATTGTCTTCGATGCGGAACTCGATATACAATCTTTAATTAACCTGGATGGAGAGGATTGTGGTTACGAGGGAAATATGATAACAGTTGAATGATGCCGCGTGTTCTCTTACGGAGGGAATTATGAGATGGAATTATGAAGGGGAATTACGGGAAGAAAATATGAAAAACAAAACTAGTCAAGTTAACTTCTAGAAAACAAGTAAATCCGAATCAATAAAATTAGGTAAAAAATACAATCATGTATGTATCACGGGCATTAAGTGGTTCTAATGACCTGAAGCGACAAAAAACCCTCGGGTCAAAGACATTAGTTTTTCGTCTAATCTGTTGGTTGTTGGACTGCAGACTAATTCCCAACCCAGCCGTAGCACACTACAGTGTTTGGTGTCATGTTTTCTAGCAAATTGTTAAAAGCAATTTAACTTTAGCGTATTGTGCGTATGTAGATAGGATTAGTGAAGGAAAGCACTTTCTTTCAACAGTTGGCAATATGTAGCTTGCTGGTGGATTGCAATGTTTCTAGACGGTGGTCAGTGAGAAATGGGAAGCAATCTGTAGCACATTTTGCTGCTGATCCGTCATTGCTTCATTTAGAATACGTTTATTTACTTTAATTTCTGTGGGGGTTAAAGTTCTATTAATATGTAAGAACTTACTTTTATTTTATGTTTATTTCCTCCTTAGAGTAAAGATTCCCTTCAATATTATAAAATTGGTGGTAAACAAAGCAGTGTTATCCCGAAAGAAAGAAAATATTATAAACGTTAAAAAGAAAGAGTTGAATTTTCCGCATGAAGAAACGTCAAAACTTTGGCATCCGGTAACAAATGGATTATTCCAATCTCTAGAGGAGTTCTTGGAATTCTCACAAGAGTCCTTTAAACTAATGAAAGTTTTCCTAGATTATTTAAAAAATCAACTTTACTGACTTCGTATGCGAATAGAAATTGAGACAAATCTACATAGAAATGGAGAGAGAATTAAGAGGCCTATGGCCATCTCGAGAAAAATACAAAAACACCGCAACAGAAAAACAATAACAAATAAACATCGTTCAGGAGACGGGATGGGGGGCTCCGAGCTGCCTGGATCTTAGCTCAAGTGGCCTCCAGTTGGGCTCTCGGATTCGTCGTGACAGTGGCCCGATACTCTGGGCTTAGAAGAGGGAACTTGTTCCCTGTGCATGTGAGAGCGGATTGGCTGGTACAGGTTCCGGTTTAGACAGATTTGACTGTATATTAAGAATTTCGTTTGCGAGCAGAAAAGGAGAGATAACTAAGAAGCCAATCTTGTGAGAGATGCCAATAGTTTCGATAAATACACAGGATCTCGAGAAATTAAAAAACAATGAAAAATTTTCAATTTTCCTACAAAACGAAATATGTGTTTGTGTTATTCTGCCTATTATCATACTACGTCTACCGACTATACTGGTTGGTTGGTTGGTTGGTTGTTAGTGATTCCGGGCATGTCAACTACTGAGGTCACGACAGCTGACGTCACGAGTCAGCAAGGCTCCAAAGAAGAGGCCGTTTACCACTAATATTTGCTACTGACGTGTTACGTTGTGAACAAATTTTTTGATCCTCTTGATGTGAAACGTTCTGTGCATCCGAAGATACTACACAATGGTACCGTAGTATTCCTTAACACTGTTTAGTGAAATATTTGATACGAGAATATGTAATGTAATACGTATTATAAGAGAGCATTTCATTTGTTTATTCTTGAGCAGTGAGTGTACTACTTTTTGGAAAATCATTTTGTGTTGATTTCTTGAGCAGTATTTTTGCTGCTGCTGGCCACTAGTAATAAACAAATTTTCTATTTAATTAACAGGGAAAATTAAATTGATGTATTTAATTGGTTGACAACATAATGCCAACGCCTTTATATAATTTCTTGAACACTACAGTAGTATATTACTTGGTGAAAATTAATTGTAGTGTAATAGTAATTGTAGAACAATGGAAGACAGTACAACGAAAATTACTGTCTTAGGAAAACTTACTTAGGAAAACGCGAAGGTTTAGTGAGAAATTAAAGGTTTGTATATAGGCACACGATCAGTGTTTGGGTGGATGTAGTATGTTCGCCTGCTTTCAACCATGTCCTTTCGCACTGCCAGTAAGTGAAGACAGAAGCTAATGGCGTTGCGATCGCATTTCATTTTGTATTTCACTCTGTATAGAAGCGTGTCCCAATCGTGAATTACTGTAGGTTTAGCACATTAAATTATCAAAACACACCGATATTTACTTGTGGGCCAACGCGATTTATTATTTTCTGAATTTAATCTATGAGGTTTTCAATAACATTGCATAACCTAACAAATACATATGCACGTGAATCACAATGAAGAATGAAGATATTAACTCGGAGTGAAAATGTTTTTATATTATTGTGATATTCTTTTGTTTTTGATTTTTAACTTATTGCACATTACATAATTTCGATAAAACTTAATATTTACGATTTATTTAGTAAGGGGGTCAGGATGATGCGAAAGTGTAACTCGAAACGACTAAAATTCTTCTGAATTTTCAAAATGGATATCCTGCTTTTGTTAAAACAAGAATCGATTAAATATTCAATCATCATCGATCAACGACGGTGATACAAGCTAGTTTTAAAGACTAAATTTTGTAAAAAAAAAAAAAAACTTACATGCAGTGTCTTCTCAAGCGTTCAAAAGTGACCTGTGGGTAAATACGGAGTTGAAACTTTCGATTGCACAACCCACAGCTAGCTGTACCAGTGTACCGGCCGGAGAACGACAGCTACGATGGAAGCACGTCTGTTTTTACTTTGGAGAGAACTCATTTAATAGAGAGTGGCCAATGATGGTACTGAGAGTTACACGGTCTTTTGTCTAACACAACATATTTCATACATTTCTCTTGAAAATAAATTTGTTACGAGAATTCTTCTGTTTACCGCCTGCTAATTTTCAGACAAAACAAGAAAGTAAATGAGAATGAACAAAAGAGAGAGAAAAAAATAAAAATTACATCCGTGTGTTTCAACACGAATAGGATTTAATTGAAATGCTTTTGGATTGTAAATAATTAATATTTTAGTTTGAGAGAGCCAACATTTTACCAGAAAAACACTGTTGCTGTTTTAAAAATACGTAGCTTGTCATTTTTTATATTTCTAATTCTAACGGTTACACAAAATAATAATAATAATAATAATAATAATAATAGAACATAAATATGAAAAAATAATGTTGAAGAAAATTGCCAATATGACCATCGTCCATCATCCTTCCATCCGTTGTAAATGTCCTAAGGAGCAATCGTTCCAGTCCTGTTTAAGCAATTGGCAATAGTGTGAAATATTCGTTCATTCAATATCCAGACTCCCTTTCGGAAGAGAAATAGAAAAACCTACACAAGAACAGTGTTTGAAAATTAGTCTGACTTTCATTAATACAATTCTTACAGGGAGCTATCTTACCACGGCACCATACATTCAATTTCTCCCCAGTCTATCCCTCCATTAGCTGTATTGGAACCTGTTCATAGATTGCAGTGCTGCAACTTATACATAAATTCTGAACTGCAAGGATCGTGTAGTCAACATAATGATCCAACGTTCTTGTGATCCTTAGAGTGCCTTCCCATGCTCTTCTGAAGATAGAGAGGAAAAAAAAAGAAAGAAAGAAAGAAAGAAAGAAAAAAAACGAATCAAAAGCCTTCGCCAGGAGGCGGAACACATCCAGGAGGCCCTGGACACAGCTGCGAGGGCAGTATTCTTTTACGCTTTCCGGAGCAGATGCCTCCCCCGACCTTTCGGCATCACCTTGTTTCTGCAATCTCTCTACACCTCCAGCATCTCCGAACAAACAATTATTGCGAGGTATAGAGCACAACTCAAGTGTGACACACGGATAACTGCCAAGAGAAACATAATAGTCTCTCCTGTTACAAGCAGACGATTCCTCATATCCAACCGCCGATGCATACGGCTCCCGAGACGATAACACAGTGAACATTTCTAGAAGGGTTGCCATTGTTCGTACTGGAGACGTACGTACCTAAGTACATGAAGAGTACATACATAGAGACGTACGTGAAGATATGTTCGTACTGAAGCGTGGGTAAGTGCACGCCAAAGTGTGTACGACAGAATACGTATTCGAGCTCGAGTGTATGTTGTAAATGCAAAACAAAAACTAGCACACTTACTGTACGTTTAACATAGACGATTACTAGATATATCCTTTCTCCTAAAATTGAAAGCGTCTCCGTTCTCAGAATATGTCTAACTCTGGAAACAAACCGCGACCACAACTGGCGTTAACACTAATATCCCTTGTAACACAGGTTCCTAAACGAAACAAAATCAAACTACTAAAAAATAATAAGTCTCAATAGCTTCGTTCAAACTACGGAAATTGGTATTATTTTAATACATATTTTCCAGAAAAAATAATTATCATCATTTAGCTTTCATCATATTGTACGCCAGCCAAAGGGGATTGTGGACATATCTTAATGAAAAACAAAACTAGAACTACGCACCTTCTTTCTGACATTATTTGTAATTGATAAACAACTTTATACCTTGGACTTGCAAAATTGTTGCGAACTTCCACACTTTCCACTTTCTCGTATACGTAAGTATATATGGAGTAATATTAGTAATATATAAAAAGTTATATAATGCTGCGGCCGAAAACCGCCTTTTTTCAACAAAAATCTCGTTTTGTGGCTCCCTGATACCGTAAAATTTTTTTCTTGCCTCTTTAGGTAGTAAATTACTTTCTATAATATGAAGCATAGTCAAACTCCACATTTTATGGTTCCTTTAAATTAAAATGAGTTTTCCTTTCTTCACACATTTCTTCGTCTCACTATCTGTCCGTCCGTCTGTTTCTGTCGAAATTAACGAAAATGTGAATACCGTTCTTTTGTTTAGATTATTCACCCCAGCACAACTATTCCAAACTTGCGAATAAATTTCCATTACGCAGGTGTATTGTAAGCTGAAAGTATTCTCGAGCATTGATTTGGCCACGTGGAAAATATTGCTTTTGTTTTATCGCGCGGAGATTTTTTCATAAATCAACACTTTAATCCAGCTTTGTGGGCTTTTCGCACGTGATTGCGCTATAGCTGGATTTAACTTCTCATGGCCTGTCTACGCGCTATAAAATATCGTCGATCTGCAATCAACTGAATTACAGGCACAACACACCACAATCCCCAAATCTAGGCCTCACCAAAACTAAAAACTTTGGAGACAAAGTGAGTTCCACTGGTCACAATAGGAAACTCAACTTAATTTTGGATCTGTTTGCTTGAAGCGTCACAACTGAGGGTGCTAGTTCCCACGCGAGGAGAAATAAGACTATGTAATCACTCATTCTTATAGGTCGTAACAAGTCGAAAAGTTGAAATAATAGTTTTGGCATGCCTTACAAAATTTTAAGAAAATGTAAAGAGCTGAAGAGGGAGAAGGATAGTTTTTGACTGATGAATTAGTGTTTCCGGGCGCGTCAACTGTGAACGTTATTAGTCCCGGAAGTGTAGTTTATGTTTTTATCGCGGGAGGAGGCGATGATCTTTCCCCAGTGAATGGTGAGATCCATCGCAGATCTACACGTGGGCATGCAGAGGATTTCCCAGCCACAAAAGGGGTACGGCCCCAGCTGGTACAAGCTCTAAGCCCCCGATATTGTGGTAATGTTAGTGTAAGTGTGTATAAGCAAGGCATACGTATAGGATAAGGAAGAGGAAGGAAATATCGCGCGCGGTCCGTGGCCCGTTTGGCAGAGTACTGCTCCGGCATTCCCTTGGTGTTGATCGGAGAAACCACGGAAAACTACCGATCAGAGCAGTCGACCGCTAGAATTCTCCTTCAGACAGCGGCGGAATTTGAGCTTAGCTCTTTGGCTAGTGTCGCAAATCCTACCGCCTCTGGGACTGGAACCCTAGGACCTCCCGGTCAAAGGCACTGCAGTGACATCAGTTGATGCCCCGAGCCACCTTCGCAGGGAAGAACAGTTTTTATCACATTAGATCCAAGGAATAACTAATAAATGTGGGGCACAACACCCCCAATGGAATGCGCCAGTCTCGACGGTACGAGGCTGCCGAAAATACCCAGCGGCATGGAGGCTGTGGCGGCGGTGGAGGTGGCGGTGGCTGAGTGAGGGCGAGGCGCCGTCGCCTGGGCTTGGCGCCCGCTGGAGAATTCGGAGGGGGCGTGGCGCTGGACGGGCTCTGTGGACGCTGCCACTCGCCAAGCGGCGCGCGGGGAGACGACAAACTGGGAGCAACCTCAGGCACCAAGGCACACGGAGACAGAGAGGCAGAAAGAAAGAAAGATAGAGAAAGAAAGAAAGGTAGAAAAGAAGGAAAGAAAAAAGAAGGGAAGAAAATGAAAGAAAAACGAAAGAAAGAAAAGAGAAAGAAAAAGAAAGAAAGAAAGAAAGAAAGAAAGAAAGAAAGAAAGAAAGAAAGAAAGAAAGAAAGAAAGAAAGAAAGAAAGAAAGAAAGAAAGAAAGAAAGAAAGAAAAAGAAAAAGAAAAAAAGAAAAGTTTCGTTCTTCAATGAGCGATATCCGATGTTTAAGGATGTTTTCGTGTGGATGAATGCCCTGCCCAATACCCTGCATGCATGTGACCTTCAGGATCGCTGATTACACAGTTGTATCTCGTACGTGCAAATGATTATTTTCTTAATTTGTATTTTCCAACACATGGAAGAAGTAGTTTAACAGAAAAATTGCAATTCAACAATTCACCTGATATTCAACTGATAACGATGAAGAAAACGAGAGAACCAAATGCAAAGTTACTCTCTGGTCTATTCTTCAGCAATTTCTAATTTATTTCCCTTCATAATTCTGGCAATCATGGAATACTATAAAATTAATAAATGAATGAATGTCAGGGTTGAATTGAAAAGAAGAAAAACAAAAACATGATAAAATGAAAGGTCACACAAATGAGTTTTGCGTGCAATTACACATTTCAATTTCGATTTGCCACGAGTGCAATGAACCAATTTGTCGAATGTAGCAACTGTGACGATTTTTCTCGATCTTAAATTTATTCTTACACTTTACACTGTTCCAACATCCTATTTTCAAGCCAATTACGGTTTACTAATGTCGGAATTCATAAGAACTGATGTACATACACCTTTTCAATCAACTGCGTCTTTCGTACAACTATATTTATTCCTTCCCTACGGCTTAATCCAGCAGACAGCCAATTACCCTTACGATGGGACGCGTATTCGACTATATATTCGACACCAATATACTTGCGACTCCTCTGATCTGGTCAGCAGAACACGAGGCCCTCCGCAAAAACACATTCATGAGAGACAAGGTACAAACAACCGTGGCTAGGGTGAGACTCGAACCCGCGTCCCTTCGGACCAACGTGCTGGGTCGGTACACGCTCTTGGCCACCTCGGCCATCCAGGTCGGCATTCAATTTATTTCCGAAGGGAGAGCCCACGCGAAGTTGGGGAGCGGCACAACGGCACCGGTCGAGAGGGCGCGCGGGGACGAGGGCGGGGGCGGGGAAGGCGCTGCACCGCTCTAAATCTGTCCGTCACCCGGGCGCTCGCAGCGGCGGGGCAGCGCACCTGCGATGCACGGTGCAAACAAAGCCCCCCACCCGCCCCCTGCACACAAAGACCTCGCGTGCGCCAAACAACGACCTCTCCGTGCTCCTCGCCCAAATAAGAGGAAACAAACTCAAAGCCTGCGGCGTCAGCAGGGCGGGTGCAGCGAAACTATCAATGCTGTGATCTACGATTTCGGTACAAACAACAGGCACTGCATTCTTTAAAGAATCGACGTTTTCAATATAGCCAGACATGTACTGTTAGTGCAAAAACGGATCGTTCAACTACCAAGCTACGGAAAAAATATTGTTGGAATAAGAATCCCATACATTGAAGGAGGTGATAGAAAAATATGAAGATATCAGAATGAAGACTACAGTATTCTCTTTACTTCCCCATATTACAAAAGCTCAAATTATAACAAACCAGATTTTTGTACACAAAAGAAAATTCTCTTGTGAGTATAATAAAAATTCATCGTGTAACAATGCGTAACATAACTATTACGTCATTTAATACAGTGTATAGTTTTTATGTGCTGATATTATTACTTTCAGAATTTGCGGTATGGATTTCACCAACTCTGACGTAATTGTGGGGTAAATTATTTTCTATTCTTTTAGGAGAGGATGTTTAAGATCATGTTTATTAGACAAACTGTATGTTCTTTCCAAGAACAGACCACAAATGCTCTGCAGGATTAATGCCAGAGAATTCAAGAGGAACAAAAAACAGAATGTAGTTTGATGTTAATGTCGCGCTGTAGCAAAATTATGTCTTCATCTCCTATAATTGCAATTCGATACAGCTCACAAATCATATGCTCGTATTACATAAGAAAAAAATAGATCTTGAGGTTTTGACTTCAAATTTTTATTTACAATAAATTCACGAAATAGTATGGCTTAAATTACCGTGGACAACGTCCGAGCTAAACAGAAGTAAGTTCCTAGCTTTTGAACGAGGAAGAAATAACATTTGAACAATTTTATGAAGAAAACAAATTTTCATTCGCTGTAATATTCTGATATTCTCGGAAGTATATCGTTGTGAGCTCTATGAATATTCCATTTCAGTAGAGAAAGAAACAAAAAATCAAATTTATATCGTGCTTTGTTGCTACACTTCTAAATAAAATATATAAAGCTATTAATAGTAACAGTAACCCGAAGACAGAAAGCCTACTTTGTTCACGCGCACACATTGCAAAAAGCGTCGAAAAGATTACAACCAACGATTGCGGGAGGTACTTAGCGAATCAGGAAGCCCGTTTCTACAAATGAACGAATCGCAATGAAATCACCAAATTTGAATCCTCAATGAATAAGGGAAGTTCCCATTTCATCGGAAACGGGTTTAAAAAGTTATTAGAAAATAGGTCAACGGCATAAATCGCTTTACAAGACTATTCTCCTTTTCTCAACGCAGCACGTTAACTGCTCTAAGAGCGTAAATCGAAATCCATGGCAGATATCGATAACTAGCGCATTACACTTGGTAACGTTCCGAGGGACGAACGAAGGCTTACAAGGGATGTCGAGAGAGAGCGGGGCCGGTTGGCTATTTCGCCCGAACGCACCACCGACCTTTTTACGCGATTGCCTGCGACGCAGCGGGCACGGGGAGGGGAAGGGGATGGAGGAGGGGTTGGGGAGAAGGGAGGGGAGGTGGACTCGTCCGCCGAGACACATCGCGGTAATTCGCGGCCGAGTTGTTCCAGTAAGGCCGCCCCCTTTTTCGCTTCGCTTGGCTGAGGCCAGACGGACCCTCAACCAGCGCCAGCTCTTTGGTCCCTTTACGTATTACCCTCCAGATAGTGATAAAAAAGAACTTATTCGAGTGATTGATTGATTGTTAGTGATTTCGAGAGCGTCAACTACTATGGTCATTAGTCCCGTACGCGAAGTGCGTGTTTTTGCTGGGAAGGAGGCGGTGGACTTCCCCCGCTGTATGTCGAGATCCGGCGTCGACCTACCGTCGGCTAGTGGCATTTTCCCCGACCAGTAATCTCCCACCAGCGGGGCACCACCCCAGCCAGGATAAGCTCTAAGCTAATAATGCTCTAAGCTCCCGACAGGTCTCCTGGCATGTGTGGTAGTGTAGTGGATGTTAGTGTAAAAGTATGCAAGCGATGAGGATAGGACAAGGAAGAGGAAGGAAAAATCGCGCGCGCTTCGTGCCCGGTTTTTTACGGTACTGCTCCAGCAGCTTGGTATTGATCGAGGAAAAAAAGTAGTATAGGCAGTAGCAACAAGGAAAAACATGCGCTACACTTACAGAAATAATAACTTAAGCTGTTGATGCGCCCGGCATCACCAACCAACCTACCTACAATTTCTATAATGAGTTCACAAGAAAAAGATAAAAACATGTTTCCATAACTACAACTCAATAAGAATAGAGATAACTGAATTATATAACAATGGAATTCATTATAACTTAATTATTTATTATATTATTCTATGTGGTCCTGTCCGTGAACTAGAACCGGCTCTTCCTACCAGCCAATGCCCCCAGCCAGGCTCTAAAAATACCCGCGAGCGCACTGCACGCGCGCGTACGACAGATGTCTCTGGGGTAATGCAGCCGCTCATTACGCCCAGACAGCGGTGGAGCGGAGCTCCCGGAGGTGTTCGCACACAGCGCGTCCATTGGTCAGCGCGCAACACGGCACAGTCGGAGCGACTCTTATCAGAGGGCACGGCGGCGTTGCACGCACGACGCTGCACGCACGAGCACGGGTGCATACGCGGTCACGTGACTGTCACTCAAGATTACCATCAGTCCCATTACACGCTCTAAAGTTCTACGTGGCTGTGCTACGTAAGATCGTGGATATGGTTTCTTTTAAATAAACAGGTAAATTAATTAGGAATTAGAATAAAGTAATACTTAGAATTGATGTCATGCTGTAAAAGGAACAAATAAAGTAGCAACACGGAAAACAAAATGATTAAACTTGTTTGGCATCGAAAAATAGATATCAATTTCTTGGAATTACTACTGCAGCGCCTCTAACCGGGAGGTCCTAGGTTCGAGTCCTGACGGCGGCAGGATTTTAGACACTAGCTTTTCAGCTAGGTCGAATTCAGTCGCTGTCTGGAGGAGAATTCTAGCGGCCGGCTGTTCTGATCGGTAGTTTTCCGTGGTTTCTCCGATCAACACCAGGCGAATGCCGAAACAGTACCCTAACAAACGGGCCACGGACCGCGCGCGATCTGTCCTTCTTCTTCCTTGTCCTATCCTCTCCCCTTACACACACACACACACACACTTACACTAACATGCACTACACTACCACATATTCCGCGAGACCGGTCGGGAGCCTAGAGCTTGTCCCAGCTGGGGCGGTGCCCCGCTGGTGGGAGAGTCCTGGTTAGGGGGAGACCCCAATAGTCGACGGTAGGTCGGCGCCGGATCTCGCCATCCAGCGGGGGAAGATCACCGCCATCTCCCGAGAAATAAACATGCACCACACTTACGGGACTAATGACCAATGCAGTTGACGCGCCCGGAAACACGAAAAAATCAATCAATCAAAATCTTGGGATTACTAACAATCATCTATCAAATGCGATAGTTATCAATGCTGAAAAAAAAGTTTATAAAGTTGTCCCTCTGCACATTGGTTATGCGTCGTGTAATTTTTCAATACACAACTATTTTCCCATTCCATAATTCTTGGGCAGGTTAGGTCAAGTGCATCCTACGAAAAGTAGTTTTTTCGTAGTTTGTGCTTCAAATTAATAGAATTTATAAAAAAGCATTTTCTCAAAAACAGCTCAAACTTTTCTCTTTACGTTTCTCCCAGGACATAGCAAAGAACACTTGAAGGAATGGCACAAATCTAATCTTTGTTGATCTCTCTGAATTTTCGAAAATTGCGTGTCGGAAATAATAGGAGAGACAATTAGATTTTTGAACGTCCGCGCAAGTGACTACGTCAGAACGACTGCGTGGTGTAGCGGTAAAGCAACGACAAGTTAATTCGATGGACCCAAGTTTGTGACTTGGCACGAAAAAAGTTTGCTGATTGGAAACACCTTTACATGTCCATATAGTAGTAGTTACAATATTCCGGAACCGTTACACACAATGCGAGAAAGAATGTGCTGCCGTAGCATCAACTGTTTCAAAGGTTCTCGAAATATATTTTACATTCACATGAAAGTTCAGGAAAACTGATTTGGACTACTATTATATTTTTGTTAATTCTGAAAAGGAATTCTGTGACAAAGGGCGCGATATTTTTTCAGAGGCTATATGCTTGGCACGATGGTGCATTGCTTTTTTGGTGAACTTCTCAATACATCTATATGTATGTATATTGCCATTTTTTAAAAAAATGGATAAATGTATGAGTATGACGAATAATATACTATACTTAAACTATTTGCCCTGCACTTTACTACTTCTCTGTAAAAATCACATTTCAAAACCCTGAACTTCAATCTTTCGAAAATCTTGGGGGTGGGGGCACCACAAACAGCACATTTTGATGCAACAGCAGTGAGTGAAACATTAAACATGCTTTAGAGAAAACCGAAAAAAGGTAGAAGATATGAATGCCAGGCTAAAGTGAAGCCATCCAGAATATAGAGATCAAAATTCAATCCGGTGCGCCGGGAGGTCCGTGGCGGGGCAGGGCGGGGCGGGGGGGTGGGTGGCGGGTGGCGGTAAGTGAAAGCGGAACGCGGTGTCACGCGGCGGACGAAATTTCCGAAGCGCATTGGGGAAGCAACAGATGGTTCCGGCGGGCGCCGCGCGGCTGCCCTTTCGCAGATCGGCAGAGGGCGAGGGGGGAGGGGAACGGTCCGGCGGCCCCGCCCCGCCACCGCCGCGCAAGAGCAGAAAAGCAGCCCGCGCGGGCGGCTGCGTCAGCAATGCCACGGGAACGGCCCGGGGCGGAGGCGAATTTGAAGGACGCGGATGGCAGAGGCAGGGCGAGTGGACCAGCCCGGGAGCATCGCGCGCAAAGCCCTGCCCAGGGGGCGGGCCCTTAGGACGGGCAGGGTGGGACGAGGCGAGGCGGGGCCGGCACAGGGCACGGGCTGTGAGTTGTGGGACGGCGTGGGGGAATGGGGAGGCGCGGGGTGACGTGACGTGACGAGTCGAGACGTGAAGAGACAGGAGGAGATAGAACGAGACGGGAAGGGACGGAGCGAGACGATCGGGACGAGACGGGACGGAATGGGACGAGACGGGACGGGACGGGTGGAGGGTGCGGCGGGGTCGGTCAACGAGGCGGCGGCGGGGGCGCCCAGCGAAGCAAACCGGACGCTCCTTCGCATGTTCTTCGCTCTTCGCGCGCTGCCTTCGCCGCAGCGAAGTCCATATGGCGGACAGTTGCACTCGCAGCACTTCCACCTTCTGTACTTTCTCATTTCTCTCCCTTACTGCTGCTATTCTTCTCATTTCTGCTTAATAATATCGTGAAAAATCCATATCTTCTCAGTAAACCTCGAATGTTAGGAGAAATGCCTATTTAGTTCCTTTATGAAATTGCGGAAAATCATTGCATATGTTTATGAATCATGAGAAAAAAACAGATCTACTGAAAAAAATTATAGTGCCTTAAATGTCCTAAAAGGTTAATGCCTATTTTATGATTTTTTGCCTCAAACTGCCAAAAGCAAGTAAATTTGAAGAAGTATCGTATTTTAACCACACATTTTAAAAATTTGTTACACCGAATACCTAAATACTTTCCTGAATTTCCCGAAACGTGAATATTACCTCATCGAATACGCTCCAAAATCTCTCGTCCAATACCAGCACTACAAGTCAACATAAAGAGGATGTTTCTACGATCGGCACATACTTCTTCGGCAAGTGAGAGCGTAGGCTCGCACGGTCGGAGTCTGAATATTCTTTGCTGTCCGGGAGACGCCGCGTCCAAGGCACAGGTGCCGACGTTTTGGCCGCCATTCTGCGACCTTCCTCAGGGCGAAATGCGTACATTAATAACGGGCGTAATGCGAACATTACGCCCTGAGGAAGGTCGCAAAATACGGCCCAAGTTACAAAATACGGCCCAGCAAAACGCATTTTTTTTCATTTCTGCCCCCAATAATAGCCATTTTGGAACACAAAGAAAACTCTTTGGCAGATCAAGTGTCAGTGGTGCCAGATGCCCAAGTGCAAATTACTGCTGCTAAAGGAGCCGTTGGGAACAAAGTTAACTACAAATGGGAGAGCGTAATAAAAAATCCTGGATATGGTGTAATAGGTCGTGTGGTACAAGTTTTGGTGGGGGAGGTTGGGGAAGCTCTAGAACAATGGACCTGAGAAATGTAACTAAATTTAAGTTTGCTCCTGTAACATTGTGTCACTGGAAAGGTCCTTTTCAGCTTTCAAAATGATTTGAATAGATAAGACAAGTCTTACAGTAGACATTTTTGATGACATACTGTGCTGCTAATTATGAAAGTGAATAAAATAATATGCGAGTATTCACTATCATAAATGTAAAAATTCTTGACTTCCCTCAACTATAAAAAGTGCCGAATTTAATCCTTTTGTGATAAGCCTTAGATGATAGAAATATAACTTTTCATTTCTAATGTTTATAATTGCCTGGTTTAATCATTTTGTAACCTATTTGAAATGCCTAAAACGTCGCTTTTCATGCCTAATAGTGCCTAATTTCATAATTTTGTTGCCTATTTTAGGAGCCTAAATCGTCACTTATTTGTGTCTAAAATTCCGAGGTCTTCTTATCAGCCCTCTTTGAATATCTGTTCTGGGGCTCTCGGGAACTACAAGGTTAATTTTCCAGATTAATCAAGAGTACTTTGTTGCGTATGCGGCTTTTCAGTAGCTGTTTTACACAACCTTTTCGGCATCACGTAATTTCCCTTCGTTTCCTGACATGTGCGATTCACCACTGCTACCCAATAGTCGTTACACAGAAGTTAGAAGTGAAGTTCTGTTCTGAGTTGCCAGTATGTTGGAATAACAGAACTTGCCACACAGCGAAGGAAAATTTCCTTCTTTCGTCAGAAACACCAAAATATTTATTCCTGATTTTTCAGATGAAAACAGTTATTTGTTTCAGTTGTTTCAGTTATTTTGCATAACTTCTGTCTCCGCGTTTTAATATTCGAACCTTTCAATGCAAATAGTATGCGGAAAAATATGAAGAATTCATATTTAAAATACATTTTTAACTTCACTGTCCATTTGAAATTACATGTGCTAAATAAAAGATAAACAGATAATAATTGTCATCTGAAATCAACTTAATATTTTACACCGTTATTGCTTAGTGTCCCTACAAATGTAGAAAATGGGTATATTCAATTTATATAAGCACTAATACTTTGTAAAAAAATCAATTTAATATATTCTTAAAGGCATTTAACCAATTTATTATCAGCATTATTTTAGAGCACGAAGTGCTGAATTTATTATTAGATTCTTATTGTTCTTCAAAGAGAAAATTGTCGTCAAAATCAGGAAAATGCATTCCATCGTGATATTGAGAATTGTGCCGGAGCAATTACTGCAAATGTGAGTCAAATCTTCGAATACGCCAGGTGTTTAGGTACATGTGTATGTTTTCTCATGCACAGGCTCAGGCTGTAGAGAATTTCTTATATATTAGATATTAAATTGCACAATTTCGTTATTTTCGTATCAATTGTGTTCCACTGTGTTGACCAAGCTTTTCTCCATTGTGCTATAGCTGAAGAGAATGCAACAACCGGAGCTCTCATAATGCCCCCACCACCAACCTCTCACATTTCACGGGTCATTTAGGCTCTAAGGGGCGCGGTGGCCTGCTCCACTTTCTGCCTGAAGGAGAAGATGAGTTCCCTAGGTTTGGAACCGTTTGCAACACAACACGGGCGGGTTCTGTTGAAGGTATGCGGGGAATTTCAAAGTGAGGAAACTTCACATACATCATCTCGTCCTTGCAGAAAGTAAAATAACACTAAATGATGGCCAAATGACAATCGTAATTAAATTACCCTACAACGCTGTTGTAATTAAGTACCGAATTCGCTCAGCTAAGGAATGTCCGAACAAAACGGTTAATGAAACAAACTCCTTTAAGCGCATCACTTGGCGTCAAACACGGGAGTCTTCATTAATTACGGAACGTTTACACAAAATCTCTAATTAAAAAAAAGAGAGATCTTTTCATCATTTTCTGACTTGCAGAAATAGGCGATGGAGAATATTATTTGCTATACCAATGTGTATAATGTTCCTTATATTGAGATCAATATATTTGGCACTAAAAACAATTTGTAGATGATTAGTTCTTTTACAAGATGGAAACGCAAATGGTTTGTGGTCTAGCATTAAAAATATTTCCAAGAACTAGGGAAAAATAACATCAAAAACGATGCGGAAGAAAAAAATTCTAATTTTGCGTATAGGCAAATGCCAAGGCTTTGCCTATACTTAAGACTCGTATATTTTATCGTTTGCAGTTCTTTCTTGTACCAATCTAAACGGCTTATTTACTTTAGCTTTGGTGAGATGGAGATAACTTCGAGGGTTATTGACAAATTGTAGCCAATGCGACTTAAAAGGCTCCAAAATTCAAAAATAAAAATTAGATCGAAAATGGAATGCAAGTTTAATTCCCTTCCACGTTTTCTTTACAGCACCAATACCACTGGTCTCACTTCTTCTGCACGAGTAACAGCAATACCAAGTTCCTTTCTAGTACCTTCTTCGTCGATTTCGTCCATCTTTTCCACAGCAATAAAATCCGCCCACTGCTGCTGCAAACGATACGCTCCGATACGTCCCATGACGCTCTCTGGAATAATTCGAATTGACGTCATTTGCATTCCAGATGGCGCTTAAGCTGCATGAAAAAGTGCCACTGTGAATTATGAAACATTTGACGCCCGACTTGAATACTTCATGAGAGACTACGTTTTAAAACTTTTTATCACAGTCTACCAAACGATTGAAGTACTAATGGATGGACTGTAAAAGAGGGTGAAAACCGTGAAAGCGACATGGACGAAATGAAATCTAAAGGAGATGGAATGTTCTCTGAGTTTCACAGTATTTATACAGAATGTCGTCCACTCGATTGACCGACATATTCATTATCTGTGGAAACACTCTTGATGAAAATAAATTGACGAACAGAAAAAACGTATTTTACAAATATTTACTAATTTAGAAAAGTCGCACCACCAAGCAAACTGGAAAACGAGTGATATTTGGAGCGTAGTGCATCTATTGGTAATTGTGTTTGACACAAAGTCGGATAATTACTGAAATGCAACGGACACCAGAGACTACGAAAAGAGTGACGAAAGTGATAGGGAAACAGGTGACAAATTGGGTACGCGGGTATGCTAATATAATGGATAGGTATCGGTGCGGTGTCCGCCTTCCTTCGGAGGGAAAGTAAATCTTACTGTGCCATGTTGTAGATTTACTGCACGTAAAAGACCCTCTGAGTTACATTCAAATCGCCTGTTTCATCGCCCAGATAATACCTTTTTTCTCCGCTACATGGTGAAAGGAGCGTAGCGAAGTTGGCGCGGACAGACAGAAGAGCGAGCTTGATGGCCCGAGTATCGCCAATAATATTAGGCATTAACTAACCTATCCGGTCGTCACAGGGCGATCGTCAAGAACGAAGGTTAGTAAGCAAGCAGCATGAAAGCGTCATGAAAGCGCCTTCGACTGACTGCTTAGTAATTCAGGGCACGTTAACTGCAAAGGTCATTAGTCACGCAAGTATAGTGCACGTTTTTAATAGCGAGAGGTATCTGTAATCTTCCCCGCTGGATGGTAAGATCTGGTCCCCCCAGAGAGGCACCGCCCCAGCTGGGACAAACTCTGAGCTCCCGACTTGTGCAGTAGTGTAATGCATGTAAGTGTAAGTGTGAGTAAGTAAGGGAAGGGGAAGGAAAGATCGGGGGCGGTCCGTGGCCGATTTTTACATTACTGCTCCGGCATTCACCTGGTCTTGATCATCCCCTTCGAGAGTCTTTGAACTGGAAAAACCTTTGAAATTTCGCAACGTTGACCTTATGGATTGGAGTTGGTCATTTCGACCACGCCGTACATCGGCACTGCTAGCAACGTGACGTGATGGAACGGACGAACGACTGGATTGCAGACCACCAGGCAAGAGAATCGACTTAACGTCAATCACGTCCATCCCTGAGAATCAAGCCGCATCGTGACGAATCCAGTGTCTGCTCATACCACGGCGTCATGCAGAAGAGAATGGATCATTGCCTCCCAAGGACACCTCACTATCGCAGTCAAAACATCCCCTCTGAACGCCTGGCATGGACGTGTGCGGAATGGAGTAGGATGGTATTCAGCGACGAATTCAGGTTTTGTCTCAATTCAGCTCACCGAATCCGCTTCCAACCGGAAGAATGGTCAACAAAATACCGCAAAATAGTGTCATGACAACCAAACGTCCACGTGTCCGCAAACGTTTTTTTTTATGAGAAGCCCTTGGCGAGCAATCAACCATTATTCTCATGGTATTTCAGAAATCCAGCAGAAACCCAAAAATCATCAGGACTATTAACGAAACCTCGATTATTTTATTAAAAAATGCACAAATAATACAGGCTTCTATATTTACGAAAACTCGATATAATTTATATTTCACCGTGGGGCACTTTGGTCTGAAGAATATTCAATTCGTGGACATCATATGAAAATAGTAATAAGATTTTGTTATGATGGATGTTTTTCATAAAGAAGTATCGATCACGTGAAAAATCAAGCACAAAACATCGATGTTAAAAAACATCGGCTTCAAAAAATCTATGATTTTTTAAAAAAATCTATGATTTAAAAAAAAAATTTAAGTCGCATCGACATCTAGGTCATTAGCGACCACTATTGGAGTTAACATTGTAACTGCAAAGATAAAACGATAAGAGTGAAATGACGAACACATATACAACCATGCCCGAGGATGGACTCGAACCCGCGATCCTTCGGTCCGAGATCGCTACGACACTACTGCCTTAGCGATCTCGGTCACCGTAATTGGTGTTCAATGGCTTTATGAGAGCATCGCTGATTTGAAACCGTCGCCATGGCTGTCGCATCTCTGCTTGGGAGCCTGCGCGGCGCCGGGTGGAAGCGCCGTCTGCGGCGAGGGCGCCTTTTTGCACTTCGCGTTGCGGCGCCCCGGCGACGCAAGCCGCCGCGTCAGGAGATTGCAGATGGGGACACGCACGCAGCAAAAACCCTGCCCCGCCCCTGCGCCGCCCACCAGCGGAAGGGCCAGGTGGCAGCGCCGGCCGCAAATCTTGGGAACCTTCTTCGACCTTAGCTTTCTTGCTCCATTCAGGTGGTGGAAACGTTGCGAGAATTTCAAGATTCATCCACTTACACGCATTGCTTTGCTTGTAAAATAGTACGACTATCCGGCCGATATTGTGGAGAAAATGAAGAAACAGTGGATTTTGACACGGAATAACTTACTACTCTCGGTATCATACAATTGAAGTAACAATTAGTTCATTTATTATTAAACGACAATAAATTTGTATCAAATATGATTTAGTCACTTTTTATCAATCACCGGCAGCGGTAGCTCAGTGCATCAACTGATGTCACTGCAGCGCCTCTGACCCGGAGGTCCTAGGTTGAGTCCTGACGGCGGCAAGATTCAGTCGAATTCAGTCGCTGTCTGGAGGAGAATTCTAGCGGCCGGCTGCTCTGATCGGTAGTTTTCCGTGGTTTCTTCGATCAACACCAGGCGAATGCCGGAGCAGTACCCTACCAAACGGGCCACGGACCGTCCGCGATCTTTCCTTCCTCTTCCTTGTCCTATCCTCTCTCCCTTACACACACACACTAACATGCACTACACTACCACATATTACGGGAGACCGGTCGGGAGCATAGAGCTTGTCCCGGCTGGGGCGGTGCCCCGCTGGTGGGAGAGTCCTGGTTAGGGGGAAACCCCACTAAACGACGGTAGGTCGGCGCCGGATCTTGCCATCCAGCGGGGGAAGATCACCGCCCTCTCCGCAGAAAAAAACATGCACTATACGAACGGGACTAATGACCGAAGCAGCTGACTTGCACGAAAAAATCAATGTATATATATATATATATATATATATATATATATATATATATGTTTTATAATAATAGTACAAAGTTGAAAAAACTACATAATTGAAAATTATGTATGGTGTCAAAGTTATTTTCTACGGTCAGCGGTATCCCAGGACAGGAAAGCAGTATACGCCGCTGCAAGATGGCGGGCGACAGGGGCACCGCCCGCGGGCGCATCCATCACGGCGGGGAGCGATGAGTGTCGAGCCGCGACAAAGCGCCCCCTTCCACGGCCACAGGGGGGGCGCCTCGCGGATTCGGCGCTGGCCCTACCTCAGCCTCCGAGCGGACAAAGGTGGAATGCCTCCCAGGAAAAAAAAAATTGGACAGTCGGTCTGTGATTTCAAAACTACTTCCTGTACATCGTTATTTTTACTAAATTGTTTTTGCAGTCATGAGGCAAGAAGAAAGGCCGATGTCCGTGCTGTTTCACTGGGCAAGGTAGTGTGTTTCGTGGGGCATAACGTACGCTATATTTCTTCCTATCATTTACTCTTACATAAAGAATGTTCTTTTTTTGTTATTACGGTCGCATCTAGGTCATTAGCGACCACTATTGGAGTAAACGTTGCGATAGCTGTGATGATGAAACGAAATGGTGATAAGGGGTGAAAGGATGAACACAAGTACAACCATGCCCGAGGCGGAACTCGAACCCGCGAACCTTCCTTCCGAAATCGCTACGACACTACTGCCTCAGCGATCTCGGCCACGGGATTGGCAAATGTTCATTTGTTTCATACAAATCTTGTCTTAATCCGCTCTCAATGAAATTATCGTTCGTATTTTATTATTTTAATCAGGGATTTTGCAATATACAAACGATTTCAATCGGTGAAGTATTTTAATCGGAGGGTTAAAGACGCTCCTTAATGGTTGATGCACATTACAATTTCTCAGGTTTGAAAACATTTTTATTTTTTCACTAGGTCATGTCAATCTTTCGCCTAAAAACTGTGAACCTTCTCAGAGCTAAAATATTATAAATTAATAAACAACAAAGTAAAATGTATTTATCGCTCTATGTACTATAATTACACTTATTGGTGGATGAACTATTCCTCGTTAAAATGAACATGAAATATAGTTTATGAATGTGGTGGAACTCACGGTAATATTTATTTTAAAATAACTAAAATATCAAGTCTAGTGTATGGTACAGGTCTAATTGTTTACAGGAAAAGTTTTATTGTTGCCATAACATTGGCAATAGCAGCACACGTCCACTCAGTAACTCGCGAGATTCTTCAGTGTGCTGCAAAGCACTGGTTCAAGCCAATCAGTGTAAACTCCAAGAGGAATCCTTACGAGCACGACTTATGGTCAAGGTTTAGAAGTCCTTCAGAAACAGTTCATAAAAGAAACCACTTCAGCATTAGCAACCCCTCTAATATACCAGTACATTGCTCTTTCAGCCACAAGCTGTTTCAAGCCGTACCCAAATCAATCAAAAGTCCTCCTCTGGGAGAGACGTAGTCGTGGAAGTGGCGAGTGCTCCCACTGCTGGGATCTCTCTGGTAATTAACTGGTCCAGTCTGTTGCGACGCAGCTGCGTCCAAACAAACACCCACGCCTCCGCCGCTGTGCGTTCCTCAAATTCCCACGCCGCGATGGCAGCGCGATAAGCTAATAAACAAAGAGATGCCCCAAAGTCCTCCGCCCCGCCCTGCGCCGCCCTGCGCCGCCCGGCTACGCGTCCCTCCGCTCCGCCCCGCCGCCCCTTACACCACGACGCTTCCAGTGCTCCGACAGAATAACAGTATCTAGTTCGGAACAGATATAGACATTTATTATTCCTGCAGGTAGGTTTTTACATCCTGGTGGCAGAACACTACAATCAACATATTACAATAATAATAATAATAATAATAATAATAATAATAATAATAATAATAATAATAATAAATACCTGTTATAATAAGCCTAACTTACTAAATTAATAAAGTTTACAAATATCATTAGTTAATTTACTTTTAAAACGTTGAACACCTAGAGGAAAGGGTCCAAGACTGTCGCATACATAATGTTAAGCTTTATTGCACGAGTGCATGATTTGAAATCAAGCGACGTTAGGAGTAAGTTATCAAAGTTGTAGGAATGCAGTAAAGCAACATTATCCATGAGTTGCATATGCCAATTTTTTAATAACAGCATTATTTACTGACTTGAGAATCAAATTAAATTTTTGGAAACAACGTTACAGTGACGCCGCGTGTATTCGACA
Organism: Teleogryllus occipitalis; assembly: GCA_011170035.1. Taxonomy (NCBI): domain Eukaryota; kingdom Metazoa; phylum Arthropoda; class Insecta; order Orthoptera; family Gryllidae; genus Teleogryllus; species Teleogryllus occipitalis. Next base: position 108,344 of record BLKR01009255.1, read on the forward strand.
ATAGCGAGAAAAAAAGTCTGTTGTTCGGTTTACCACAACTTCCCTACGATTCTCTCACTGCGATTGGATGATTGGATGATGAATCAATTATTCGTGCCATAAACGACAAATACATCATCTGTGCCATAAGATGTAATTTTGTAAACGATTTCTTGTAACGAAAAACATCGTTTCTATTGGTGGAATACAAGAAATATTCTTGTTGACACCAGCATTATTGGTGTTAATGTTCCGGCATCGATACCATAACTACACCGTGACCTGGAAAGTACTGAATTACTGTCATGCGATAATCCACAGTTAAAAATTGTACTAACGCTTCAAATATGTTTTATCTTTCATTTTCATATTTTTTGTATACTCGCATTATAAACGACCTGTTTTGTTCCAAGAAATCGTTCATAAAAGGGCTTTTTACAGCACAAATGACGTATTTGCATATTACGGCACGAATGATTTCGTCATCACACATTCAGCCAATCGCAGCGAGAGAATCGCAGGGATGTAGCGGTGAACGGAACACCCGATCACTGTTTTGTCGCACGGATGTCAAATACCCGAGACGTCATAAGACAGTTCTTTCGCAAGATTAGGATTCATTATCTTATAAATGTTTGATGCTGCTATAAAAAAAATACATAAGCTATTATACTAGTCATACAAGTACAGTAAAACATATTTTAATTTCTCTGATTACTGAAAAATACACTTTAACAATAGATTAATTATTTAAACTATTTTGACAATGTGTTTGAAGTAAAATGTGATCTCTCGGCAAACTCCCATTGCTTCCTTTGAGAGAATTCACTTGTCTCAAAAGTGATTTCGCGGAGAACATGGAGCTAACAGAGTTGTAATATATTTTTATTTACACAAAAAATGTTGTGTAAATCAATATAGTACGTTCTTCGAATATGACTTGCATTACAAATTATAAATATCGGCAGTATCTCAGAATAAATGTTACCAACTTCTGGGGCATGTAGAGGGATCGAAAATGATTACTTTTTGTCGATGAATATATAGTGGGAAATTTCGAGTAAAGGTTACACGTGTAATATTTGCCCCTGATTATCAAGTAGCTACTTATGCACAAGAGTTCTACAGGTGCCGTTCTAGCACTGTCAAGGAGGCTTCATGGCGTGCCGAACACCTGAGCAAAGCGAATTGCTTAACATTGAAGGACCATGCCACATCAGTAGTTATAGTATGAAATTTCCCGGTGTGTTCACTGGCAAAATGTGATCATTTTCTAACCCTATACATGGGGTAAGGATACAGGATGATTCGTAACATCTGTTCTGAGACACCATTTAAAATTTCAATTAGGACCTCAAAATTGATTTTTTTATAAAATGAGATTTTAAAAAATGGAAAAAATACAGTATCTGAGAGCCTTTAGCTCATGGGTAGTGTACAAGGTGCCTGGGGAGTGATGTAGCGTTCGATTCCCAGCCGAGGCAAGAATAGAGTGGTAGCATTTCTTCGAAATCTCTCAGTTACCGTAGCTGTGTGACGAAGACAAGCTCCGGCAGGCGGAGTTTTAGTTACGGTTCTCTTACCTCCAAATGAATTAAACTAGGCTGCGGTGTGGAGAACACCTTTTGCTAGCCGGCAAAATTGGACAGTCAGCCAAAAGTGCCAAATACATACATACATACATACCTATTGTGAAATTTGTAACGTTAAATTCCTGAAAACTTTAGCCACGCAAAAACGTTTTCTAATGTCTGAAATATACGCTAAAATACCACAGAAATCGGCGTATTCATTCAAAATACTTGGAAATGCAGCATAATACTATGAAACTTGAATCTTACAATTTGTTGGTGATCTTTAATACTGGGCACTGGTGAGGTAGCTGAGAGGACAATTATCACTGGAGTGGATTGTTCATTCACTACGACTTCAGGATTCTGGCCCACCGAATTTGCCGTACGACAGTCTCTGAAATACGTTCCATTATCCCCTCAGTGTTGGGCACCACATTTTTGCGACCATACTTTGACAGCAACTGTTCAGTTGGTAGTTACATTCTTCATGAATGTTTGCCGTCTAGATTTTCGCATGGATACAATTTAAAGGAACGTCCTTGGCTCAAAGCTGAAAATAACGAATATCCACATGTTCAGGTATATTCACATGAATTGCTTTTGTGTCAGGACATTTGATATTAACTACAAGTAGAGGCACATTCTAGCTTCATAGTACATAAAAGAGGAATAATAAATCAGAAATAGATTAAACGATTGTTATTGTTTTTAAACGTTGAAAACATTGTTATTCAACTGATCATTTATGATGTTTTTCAAATGATAAAACAGAACATTTTGCGAAGCGTCATGACCGCATAGGCCTTGCGCAGAAGAAGTTGGTTGTATCTCACTGAAAGGCACAGATTCAACAATTGCTGGTCGCAACATCTCTGGAAGTGCCGCAGTAATAAAGGCAGCTGGTCCCTCAGGACGCGACTGTCACAGGGAGCCTTCTTGTGCGCGAAGCCCCGGGGGGTGGGGGTGGCGGGGCTTGCCGCGATGCTGTTGGCGGGCCGCGACCGCCCGCGCCCGCCGACCCAGCGGGGCTTATTCAAATGCGTGGCAGGACAGGCCTCGCGTGCGGGAGCGGGAGCGGGAGCGGGAGCGGAGGCGCGCTTTCGGAGTCGCTTGACAGGTGGCAGCACACGCGCGCACCGCCCCCCCCCCGCCCACAAAGCCCTGCCCAGCCCTGCCGCGCTTCGCCTCTCCGCCTGTGGTTGTTTTTCGCTTTTTTTCATGGAGTATCGTCTCCGGCTGGTTAAAATATCGCTTTTGTGAATATTTTACATATTATCGCCACGCAGTGGACTTGGCTGGCGTTATTTTCACCGAATAGGATTTATGTATATTCTGCACATTTTATGTTGTGTATACTGTAAAATGCCGCGTAAAATAGTGATATGCGCGTTATTTGAAGAAAATATTCGATAAAAAGCTTACTAAGATAATTTAAAAATTAAGTATCAGTAAATTTATTTTCCAAATAAATGCTTTGTTCATGAAGATTAGATAACATTATCCCATTTAAACATAATTGTTTTTGGTAAATTTAGCACACGACAATTGTTGTCTAGTCATCGTTTTAATAAACTCCTCCTCTCTCTCTATTCCTATTTTGGATCATCACTAGATTCATTTATAATCATTTAATCACATGAGACACTTCAGTGCCCTTATCAGCCAGTTCTTTACTATTTGATGTGAAAATAAAGTTGAAGTTTACTTTCAAAACCAGAGCAGCGATGTAGTATATTTGAGTACCTGGCTGTGCATGTGATGTTTGCTTTCCTAGTGTCAGTGGTTTATCCTTCCAGATACGATTCACAATTTTACTCTCCTGGGAGACTGGCTCGTTGATTTCTTTGTTTATTTGAAAGAATTTTAATTCCGGAATCCTCACTAGACTTAACGCCCTGAATTATATCTCTTTCATTAAACAACTTTTGCAGAATAAGCATTCTTTTATATGACACTGCTGCTAGTACTAATTTGTAGCCTTATCTCTTTCCTTGTGAATTTGCCTTTGCTAAAACCATTCCATTTCTTTGGTTGTACACTGATTGCTAATTGTGTTTGTGAAGTAGAGGAAAGTCAGTTGCACAGCTCGAACTATTTCACGGAAGTTTATTTCGGAATATAGATTATTTTTGTTTTTGGTCAGTGCGGCTAAAAACAGACAGAATGCTTTTTTACAGTCACTCACTGGAGAGCATGAACTTTAGCGAAAGTGCCTGCAGGCCTGCTATAATGAATCTTTGCGGAATTCCCTAGCGCAGAAAAATCTCTATGGTAGTCATTGAATGAATATGACTTTAAACTCAATTCTCAGCTGTCGAGGAGGTAATTAATTATAGAGTTTCTTGAGATGAAAGCAAATTAGCACTTTAATGAAATTGTTTTAAGATGTGATGAGACCACCCTTCGTAAAACTACATCGTTCGTTATGAACGAAAACTGCATATAATTAATAGGAACGCTGAACCTTGAAAAAGCTCCGGCGCAAATGCGTATTAATCTTTCTCGTTGCCCGTGGCCCGAGTGCGGAGCTCCCGGAGCGGGGGCGCTGGCAGCGAGTTGGGAGTTTTTCGGGAGCAGGCGGCGCTGTTTTGCGTGGGCCGCGCCCGATCAATTAGCGGCGCCTGGGGGGCGAGGGCGAGCGCCATCAAGGCGAAGGCGCGGCCCAACGCTGAAGCAGCCCAACGCCGCGCCGAGGGACAGGCGACTCACTGCATCCCCATTCGAGCGTGTGTGTAAGAGAGAAAGAGAGCGAGAGAGATGAAGAGAAAGAGAGAGAAAGAGGGAGAAATAGAGAAAAAGAGTGTGAAAGAGAGGGAGAGAGAAAGAAGGAAAAAGAGGGAAAAAGAGAAAGAGGAAGAAAGAGGGAAAAAGAGAAAGAGGGAGAAAGAGGGAAAAAGAGACAGAGGGAGAAGGAGATAGGAAGGAGAAAGAGAGATAATTGAGAACAAGAGAGAGAGAAAGAGAAAGGAGTGTGTGTGTGAGAGAGAGAGAGAGAGAGAGAGGGAGGGAGAGCAAGAGAGATAAAGAGAATGAGAGAGGGAGAAAGAGAGATAAGCGAGAAGAGAGAGAGAAAGAGAGAGAAAGATGAAGAAAGAGAGAGAAAGAGGGAAAAAGAGAGAGGGAAAAAGAGAAAGAGGGAGAAAGAAGGAAAAAGAGAGAGGGAGAAGGAGATAGAAGGAGGGAGAAAGAGAGCGAAAGTGAGAAAGAGAGAGAGAGAGAGAGAGAGAGAGAGAGAGAGAGAGAGAGAGGGAAGGTGGGGACCAGGATGAAGAAGAAAAGATCACGCGCGGTCCGTTGCTCATTTGGTAAGTTAGCCAGCATGGGCCTGGAAATAATAAGAGAAACTAAGGCAAACTGCCGATCAGACTGGCTGGCCGATGGAATCTTCTCTAGAGGCGACCGATTTCGACCTAATTCTCTTCCTAGTGTTGAGAAAATCGCCACAGCCCGAAGTAGAACTATAGGACCGCAGCAGTAGCAATAGTTGCTGCCCGAGCCAAACTCAGCCGACACCATAGAAGGGAAAGTGCGCTAGCCATCGGCAGAGGCGCCGGCAGCGGCGAGGGGGCGGCGTTCGGCAGACATATCCCGACGCCGCCGTCAGCTGCAAATGTCTAATTAATTTTGCTGGCGCTTTGGGCGGGCAGCGCAGAGCCCAACGAACTCGGAGTCGGTAGCCCTCATTCGACTTGCGTTTGAGCTTAAGTGTTTACGAACACTAGTAAACGACTGATCCCAGTGGGAACTCCGGCGTAGATGGACATCTAGGACAACATGAAGGACAGGTTTCTGTCTAGAGGTACAGTGTGTGACCTCATCGGAACATTTTTGTCAACCATGTATTTTTTCAATAAAGTTTCTCGAATTGAATTTGTAGACGTTTGTCTTCTTCAAGAATTTTATGTGCAATGGAAATATTAACTACAGGCATTTCTAATTCCAAGTCAAGGAGAATATTAAAAAACAGATGAATGTGAAACACATGAAAAGAATTGAGTGTGGCTTAAACCAGTGGTATTGTAAATAGATGGCCTCGCATCGCATCGCCTCGCCTCGCCTCGCCTCGCCTCGCCTCGCCTCGCCTCGCCTCGCCTCGCCTCGCTTCGCTTCGCCTCGCTTCGCCTCGCTTCGCTTTGCCTGGCTTCGCCTCGCTTAGCCTCGCTTCGCTTAGCCTCGCTTCGCTTAGCCTCGCTTCGCTTAGCCTCGCTTCGCTTAGCCTCGCTTCGCTTAGCCTCGCTTCGCTTAGCCTCGCTTCGCTTAGCCTCGCTTCGCTTAGCCTCGCTTCGCTTAGCCTCGCTTCGCTTAGCCTCGCTTCGCCTTGCCTCGCCTCGAGGTGCGTGGACAGTCTGTCTGTCTGTCTGTCTGTCGGTCGGTCGGTCGGTCGGTCGTGTGTGTGGGCAATGGGGGCGCACCTCTGCGAAGTGCGCGTCAGGTTGAGTTCGGCCGCGGCGCAGGAGCCGGCGCCGGCGCTGGCGGAGGGCTGAGCAGCTGATCGATCCGCCGCTGGGGCGCGCGCCTTCGTCGCCGGGTGATGAATGGGGCGGTGCGCTCGCGGCCGGACGCCGCGCAGGTGGAGGCCTCGGCGGTTGCAGATGCGCGGCGCGGGCGACAGCTCTGGAGCTGTGGAGTACCCTGCGAGATGTGGGGCCAGGCAGTGCCTGACTTTGACTTATGTGAGCCCTGAGCTGTTATATGTTTTAGCGCCTTTTAATTTGCTTTTTTAAACATTAAAGCTATTTATAATATTTTGAATTAAAAAATTGTTTTGCGATATGTGGAACCGACGCAAATATTGTGTACGTATGAATAATTGAGAGTAAACGTATAAATAATTTTCACCGTGATATTGAGTTACTAAATACACGATATTTTTGAATTCATTCTCTCTCTCTCTCTCTCTCTCTCTCTCTCTCTCTCTCTCTCTCTCTCTTCTCTCTCTCTTATATATATATATGTATATATATATATATATAGAGAGAGAAAATTAATACTTTCTTTTGTTACAAATATGAAAAGAAACATTTCTATAAAAAAACATTCAAAAGTGTGCCTCATGAAATTTTGAATCCGCTAAATTTCTTTCGCTCCCAAAAATTGCGTGCCCCAGGCTGCAGCCTACTCAGCCTGTTCGGTAATCTGGCACTGGGCCACGGATACGCAAGCAGGGTGGTGCCGACGCTTACAAGCAGTCACGACTCTCCTAAATATTGTCATTCACGGCTTGCACATCACCCAACACAATTTAATTAACAATATATTCTTCACGACATTAATAACCAAACCAATATTATCTTTTACGTCTTACTTTCTCGCGTACTAGTCCGTACAAGTATTGTAATGCTGCGGCAAAAACAACGCGATTTTTAAAGAGAAAAGTTATCAAGCACTTGTATCGAGAGAGTAAAGAAATCTTGTTTCCATATGGAGTAAATTATTTCCTCTAAAACTGTCTGAATTCAGAATCCACGTTTCGCGGGTATTTGATTCTGAAAAACCGATTGATGGTGAAACTTGCGTCTATCTGTCCGTCCGTCTGTGGTCAACACCTAAACTGTTCGGATGTTTTTCTCCAAAACTGAAGTATTCCCCGAACGACCTGCACGAGCTCGCGGCTCTGCGAGATTAAATCGGATTTTTTAAAATATTTTTTACTTTACATGAAGTCTCAAACACATTTCAAAATTTTTTCAAAACATACTTCCAAATTTTTTCAATAAACTTCTTTTCCGGATAGTGTAAAAGTCGCTTAAAAATGCCGTAGGTCACATTTTCGTGGAACTTTCTAAATTTTCTAAAATTGCCAAAGTTAGCAAGTACGCGTGAAAGTATGTGCTGTTGTATCACTACCAGCTATTAATTGTAGAGGAGTCGGTAGCACAGGTGAGAAGAACATCTGATCAGTGAAAAATTAAAAGAGATAACTCATTATATACGCATTCACATATCACGCTCCAAGTGTCAAAAATAGTTTCGCAAGGATTATAAATGTCAGGTACGCTGACAATTCGCTCGTGGCCTACAATAGTTGCACAACTCAAAAAATACGAATTTTGAATTAACCACTCTCCAGAATTGCCGATTTGCCCGCTTTTCAGTAGCATAGCTTACAACAGAGTATTCCACCAATAAATGGCAGAAGTATGAATGTAAAAATAATGCATTTCAATAAACGCGGAACTTCAAGTTCTTTTATCTCAAAATCTCATATTTTAGTTACGCGGCTATTGCAGCTCACGAACGAAAGTAAATTCTCGACAATGAATGCGCAAAATTGTACAGATACGGCCGATGAGAATCAATTCGACAGGGAATTCTAAAGAGTAATTAATGGGGGCACGTTATTCCAGAAACTAGAGTAGTTCCTCTCTGTCTCGCTTAAATAAAGCACATTCGGAGCTGCAACTAGCAGTAGTTAAATCAGAGACATCTAAATCTCAACTGTTCTGTCTTGTCGCAGTGATGAGCAGGACTATTCCGAAGGATATGATAAGGTTCGGTTCCAATTTGTGTCACAAGTCACATCAAATTCACTCAATTACAACAAAACGGAACAGAATCTCGGTTGAGTTAATTTAAATTGGATTTAACAGTATTGTGCTGTTTCAGTGGTAATGTTTAAAAAATGTTTATATTTTAATTTTGTTTGAGGAAATAAAATTTTCTCAAAACATATTTCGTCAAAACATGTGTGCACCTAACACCAAGGATTTTCGTTCCTAGATGACAGGTCTTCAAATAACTAGAAACGCTCATGTCACTCGCCCTGTGGCGGCGGCAGGCGAAAGGGCACGTTCATACATCGCACTCTGCTTGTTCCAGGTGTTGATGGAAGACAACGGTTAGTTGGAACGAGCTTATAATACACCAGGGCAATATAATTACGACTCTGCTGGGGTAAACTGAAAATTACTACGCATTTGAGACAAGAGACTACGAGTAATGGAAGATCTCTCTTGAGGGTCTCTGGAGGTTATATTCAGTCCCAAAAGTCCACGCTTAATGATTGAAGGCCTAGTCTCATGATTGTTAGGGATACACGGCACCTCAACTACAGAGGACATTAGTCCCGTAAGTGAAGTGCATGATTTTCATCGGGAGGTGGCGGTGATTTTCCCCCACTGGATGGCGAGATCCAGCGCCAATCTACCGTCGACTAGCGGGGTTTTCCCCAACCAGGATTCTCCAACCAGCGGGGCACGGCCCCAGCCGGGACAAGTTGTAAGTCCCCGACCGGTCTCCCGGAATATGTGGTATTGCAGTGCATGTTAGTATAATGTGTATGTATTAGGGGTGAGGACAGGACAAGGAAGAGGAAGAAAATATCGCGAGCGGTCCGTGGCCCGTTTGTTAAGGTACGGCTCCAGCATTTGCCTGGTGTTGATCGGAGAAACCATGGAAAAGTACTGATCAGAGCAGCCGACCGCTAGAATTCTCCTCCAGATAGTGACTGAATTCGACCTAGCTGACAAACTAGTGTCGAAAATCCTAACGCCGTCAGGACTCGAACCTAGGACCTCCCGGTCAGTGACATCAGACTGATGAAATAGCTCCCTCATGCACTGCGCAACAGCTCCAGGTCCTAGTTTCGTAAACGGGTATATTACTGCAGTGTTATACTCGCCCAGATTCGAACTCTAGACATGAAAGATTCGAGGCGCAGAAGAGGAGAGGCAAACGGCGCGAAGTTCCTGTGCGGACGTCGGGGACACGCGGCTGCTGCGATAGTCCGTGCGATCTCTTTGGACAGCAGATTTCACGCGGTGATAAACTGCAGCAGCCATTGCATCGGTCGCCAGACACCATCCACGCTCGTGGCGTCAAATTTGAAATACGAGGTCGTGAAGCTTCAGAGAGCACCGCCCATCATCATTACCATCAGACAACTTCATCCTGGGTATGCAAGCACTTATGAGATATCGATTTGTTGTAGGTAATGCTTCTCTACCAATATCTAAATAATTCCTAGTGACGTTTTAAATTTTTTGACTAGGCGCTTCCCAGCTATGAAGCTGTAGTTGCGCAGAAGTACATACTCTATAGCAGTCAGAGAATTTCTTAATAACTTAATATTACAGATCTATTTATTATAGGTGAAATTTTGAAACTCATAATTTCGCGACATTCATTTTTAACTTTTTGTTTCGCAAGCATTGTCCACACACTTGACGCAAAAGAAAATATATTAAATGAAATTCTATAGATTTTTTCAATGCCCCCAAACAACATAAAACTAGCGGTGCTACCACAACACATACTTTCTGGAATATTTTAAGGGTCACTCAAAATTACGCTACAACTCCTTATATTTTCGAAATATTATGCTTTAAAGATTTAGATTTGCAAAACAGACTCGGCAGATGCCGAAAAAATTAAATTAGTCTTCCAAAACTAAGATAGTTTAACGTAAATGAAATCCACATCATTTTTATAAAGGCCTTTGTTATATCCGAGGAAAACAAACTAATCGAAACGCGTGGAGTCAAATTAGAGAAAAATCCGAAAATGTTGAAGCTTCATGCAAAGTGCTCTCCAAAATTCAAATAGTATGTTACAAATTCGCAGTTCATTGAGATCGTTCGGGGAATATTAATTTCTGAGAAAATCATCAGAACTGTTTAGACTCTACCGCTGACCACAGTTAGATGGTTTGAAGTCAATCGATTTTTCGGTAAGAAGGTTCTACAAAACGTGGATACTTACTACGCAATATATTACAGAAATTAATTTACTATATACAGAAAAAAGCTGTGTCCACTTTTTCGATATCAGGGGCCCGCAATACGAGTATTTTCCGTCGAAATATCGCCACATTCCGCTGCAGCATTACATCGCTTTGTTTTCTGCCTTTGTAGGTAGTCGACGATAAACTAGAAACACGAAGAAAAAATGGTAACCCTTACCCCTGTATTGGAAGGCAGCATTTTAAAGTTTTCGTTCATTATAACTATGTTTGATCATTTCAACAGCGCGACGCAAAAATGGACTACAGTCAATAGCGACCAGGGAAAGAAGAAAGTAAATATGCCGAAACTAAGTGCAACATCTGTTAGCAAACATCCGTCTCGTTGAAAGAAGCCGATTGGAGCCAAAGCGAGCGGTGGGGGTTGGGTGTTGGGTGGTGAGGCGGCCGCAAACGAAAGGCGCAAGGCGTGGGCAAGCAGGGACGGGGAACTGTCAAAACGCGAACGAAGTCACGCAGTCAGCCGCACGGAATTGCCCCTCGAGCTGCTTCGTTACGATTTCACGGCGGAACGGAAATGCGCTCTTTAAGAAATCCGGCTTTTCAGACGTTTTAATCGTTCCGATTGCATGGCTTCAAAAGAAACCGTTAACGAGGGATTAGCGATAAGCGGAACCCTCCCTGGCTGTGCATGTCTTCTAAACGGCGAGCTAGACATTCTCATTTTAGTCAAGAAGTTCCTTTTTATTTTTCCCCCTTTGTTTCCTCTATTATAAATTTAATAAGCACGCTGTTTACGCTTTATCGAAAATGCATTTTTTTAAGGATTGCTGCGAAACAAAAATAATGTATTTTGGAAAGTCTTTGATCGCAAGCATTTCCAAAAAGACAACTTTCAATTAAAACTGCCTCACTTTCCAAGTGAAACTTAACACTGTTTTTGAAATTGTAAACATTGGAACCATTTCCTATAGTTAAGTCTTCATTAAGCAATAAGAAGAGAAATGAATTTCACATGAGTGAATAAAAACTTACCTTTAACCTTGACTCGAAATTTACCGCAAATCACGTGTGATTTCTTGTTGCAGACAGCGCTAGTACTTCATGTTAATTATTTTCAATAGATGAAACTTTTCTTTTCTATTCATCAATGTTGCTACACGAAAGAGCCTCAGGTACACTCTAATAAGGTTACAAATTGGCTTTTGTAATATTCATATTAATGAGCCAGAAGGAACCAATGTTTATGAAAAGGCTGTATCGAGTTAATATCGTATAATTGTGTCATTTTGAAAAACAACACAAAAGAAACATGCAGAATGGCGTTTATAAATCAATCACTCAGTCAATTGATCTTATTTTTGCCGTTTATGTCATCCAAATACAGTGCATTCAGCGCTATCCGTTCAAAAAGTTCCAAGAAAATACAAACTTTTCTAACTTTCTAAAATACAGAGTTAACAGTGAGAATCAGGTCATGCCAGTTTTATAAGTGCTTTCACCCCATTCTTACAAGAAATTTAAAGAAAAAAATTGGAGTTATTTTTGAGAAAATTTTGAATTTGTTCCAGGGGTTTCATGCAAAGTATCCCGAAAGTTCACAGGATTTTTACCAAAACCACAGTGATTCAAGTCGGACCAGATGGACCTTAGAGTATTCATTTCGGGAAAAATCCTACGCATATTTTAGGTGCTTGTTGTTCACAGACGGACGAACAGACGAAACTGTGTAGACGGACAGTCGTTTAAAAAAAACAACACATTTGGGGTATGAGAGAAAATAAAATACGTTTATTTTCGCGAAAATCTCAAAATCGATTTTCCGAAGCCTTAAATAATTTTCTCAATACTAAGTATATTACTCCTTGTTTCTTACTTATGTATACGACAAACAGTAATAAGACCCCATCATGAAATCATATGAATGGGGATACAACTGCGCACACTTTCTCTGATTGTTTCTACTAATTCATATTACAATATTCCAAATGGTATCATACTAATTCCTCATCGATCTCTTGGTAAATTCTCGAGCACAAGAAGATTATAAATGCAATGATCAAACATTTGAAATTTTCTAAAAACAAAAGTTTTTAATGAAAGTTTAAATTTCAAACAAAAAAATACTTTTAACAAATTTATAATCACACTTTTCTCTATTGGAGTTGATTCAAGAAAGTAAAAATTGAATACTTAACCACATACTGACACTGCCTCGTGATGTTGGTAAGAATACTGCACTCACCTGTAACAGAGCACAGTGATATTACATTTTTTATTGGAAGAACCTTGTGTATGTACTCTATAAGGACATATTTCACAAAATGTAGCGAACACTTTACAATTAACTCAGCTCTCAACACAGCTGTGTGTCGGTAACATTACTCTTAAAGGATAATTGATAATTAAATTCAAATTTATGAAAATACCACGAAAATACCAATACCTATTTCCTGTACCACGGAAATTCTCAGTGAATCGGTTAAGATATGTGCGAATCAATTTCTCGGGTTGAGAAGAATCGAATGAACTGTTAAGCACACCTGGATGTGCATTAAAACACCTCAAATGCGATTTAGTTGCTAAAAACCTAAAACGCGTTTTTGTTGCCAAAAAGCGCTTTTTAGAGAAATTTCTTAGAATTTCAACGAACCACAGAACTATGATCTGTTCACCATCAGGAGCCCGACATGTGTCTAATGATAGTTACTTTGACACAACTGGTGGCCTGGAAGGGCTCTATCCGTGAATGACGGGCGGAGCAATTCACATACTCTTCAAGTCATCATCATCATCATCATCATCATCATCATCTTCTTCTTCTCCAAGGCAAAAAGTGCCTTGACGCTGCCGAATGGCATTCTGACCTCCACTGTTCTCTGCATCTCTGCACAGTTTCTGAAGATTAATTCGTTTTGAAAAAATCGTAGAAAACTTCTTGTCTTCTGAATCAGCGACAGGGATAAAACAAAATCTGTCGACTCTTGTTGAACGTGACTTCTAGCACGATTTCAACAAAAGTTGGTAGAGTGCGCATAAAACAAAAACAGGAATGTGCACCAACTGCAAGCGAGAATCGACACGTGGTCGCGGCAAGTGGACCGCATCGGGTACACGAGCCTCCGGGAGTTAACATATTGCGAATTTTAACGCGCCACGCGCGCGATCTGTCGATGAAAACAAGCGGCGCCCGGCCGTGGGCGCTTTCAGAAAAGGTCCGCCGGGCTTGTTAGCTTAATAGACATACTTCGTAACTAAGTTTAGTCCGTTCCAGCTTTAAATTAAAAATTTGGGAGGTTGCTTGGAGGTAATTAAAGTTAAGTGACAAACTTTTAAAATTACGCGATAAAATCGCCCCCTACACAATTTAGAGGCAGCGCTAGAATAAATATCGCATGCAAATGACATTACCGGTTTATGGCATTCAAACAGGTTTAGTGGCCTCCAAGGGACGGGATGAGCTTGGGAGGGAGGGAGGGAGGATCCCGGGCAGCAAAATGTGATTAATGGCGCTAATAGGCTGCTCTGTCACTGGCACAGTATTTAGGAGATGCATAATGAGATAAGGTAAGTCGCTTGACAAAACTTTGTATTAGTGCTAAATAAGCACCCGCATGAATCAATCGCAATGCAATTCGTTTACATTAGCGCATTTTAGAGAATGTGCACACTTTCTTTTAACTTAGACGCATAGAATTTGCATTATTTATGCTGTATGTTTTTAGAAAAGAAAATGCATTGCTATAACATAGAGTGTATGTAATAAAGTCGATTGTTCTGATCACAATAATAGTAAAAAAAATATAGTATTTGAGGCGAGCGTCACTCTGTTCTGAATCTGCTTCGCTTCTTAATTGATTCTCCTCTGTTGAGTAGAAGAAATTAATATACGAGATATAATAATAATAATAATAATAATAATAATAATAATAATAATAATAATAATAATAATAATAATAATAATAATAATCGAAAATATTGTAGCACGTTAACAAATACAAAAGATTCACATGAAATTGTCAGAAGAAGTTTGCGCGGTCTGTAACCACCCAGCTTATCATTCCGCTTATTACTTTCTTATTATTTCCGAGACAACACGTCATCATAACATAGCTCGTCATGGACGCGTCTCCACGACACCCCGTCGCTGTAATGGATGGACGGGTCGCCACAGTATTTCATAAATGAAACGTTAGTTATACAATGTTAGTGGAATTTACTGAACACACATTGCATCCAATATGTTCTCACACTTTTCCGTTTATGCTTCAGCCGATAGATTGTTTATGATCTATGATTTGCATTACTTGTTGGATATTGCAAATTATTACAACGAAGAAAAACAACCTATAATACCGAGTAATACAGATATATAGTTAACAGCGACAATAAAACTAGAAAAAATGAAGAAATGTTGGAATATATTCAGAAAATTCCTTATTAGCGGTTATAATTCAAACCAAATTCTATTAAACACGAGGCCTAGTGAATGAAGACCACCTTCAATGAAAACTAAACCCCGCATTAAGCGCGGGGTTTCGATAAGAAACCCGGCTTCGATAACAAAAATTCCTCTTTATTTTGCATATTATCATTATAGACGGCCTTTTTGATTCACTAAACCGCTCATAAAATGTATCTTTATTGCAGAACGCATTTCGTTATTGCTTATTCTCCACGAATTCTAATGTCATGGCTGACGTGCTTTCATGTGATATGTTCGTTTTGACAAGACGTACACAATAATTTCTCTCATTTGTATCAACCACAGAGTAGACGACTGCTGGCAATATTAAAACCAAAATTCCTCCTGTTAACTCTTGGACGATTATTAGATATCATTAACGAACCAGCCGCGATAAGAGTTTATGAAAGTACAGTCTCGCTACTGATAACATAGGATAATTGCTTAGTTTTTCATCTAATTCAAAAAGCCTTGCATTGATTATACGTCCTTGATATTTATTGCGAAGACTGATCTAATATTTCTTGTGGGTGACACGACTTTGAGGTCGCTATTTGCAGTTGTCAACACAAACACTTTAGCACTATATAACGTAACATCACATGCATTAAGACAGTTGAAAATCTCACGATTGAATTAAACTAAAATATTTTCGCTTCTTAATAAATATAAAATTTTAAATATTTTTTACAAAAGTAGCACAAGGAAGCGTTTATAATATTGCTTCACTGCGTCGGTAAAAAATAGATAATTCTCTTCTACCTTCGCCAGATTTCTGGTCATTTACTTGTGTAATAAACCTCAACTACGCAACTAGATTATAGAATCTAGTTGCGTAATAGACTACTATGGAAACAATTTGTACTCCACAATTAAAAAAAAAATTTTAAGAAAATTCCTGTGGACTTCGGTTTTCTCATACTTTCCCAATTAATCCAAAAAACAAGACTTTCTCTACTCATGTCTTTGATAAATTATCTGTACGTACGTTCTTTCTATTTTCAAATGTTTACTACTTCAATATTTTTGCGTAATCGCTAAAAGCATTTGTATTTGAGATGGATTAACATATGTACCTTTTGAGATATAAGTCAGATACTACAAGGTAAAAATAGGGATGGAAAAATATAGAATGCTTTAATGTTCGCTAACGTAAAACATTCCTTAACTACTGACCAGCAGCAACAATATTGCTGCTGTCAAGTGTATGGAAAACAGTTTCCTGGAGCAGCAAAAATTAGCTGCTCTAAATCGGCACATGGGAATACTAAAGCTTCTTTCCTACACGTCGAATGACGTGAGTTGTTTCGCAATCAGTGATATCCTGAAAACGAGCAAACGGTCAAAAAATCAGATATGAGAAATATTGTATTAGCATAATGGAATACTTGCATTTTTCAGTCAAAATCCAATTGAAATAATTCAAGGCGATGATAATGTCATTACGATGATGGCTAAGCCATCCAAAGCTGCTATTATTGAAATAAAATAGTATTGTTGACCATGACAACGCCTTTAATTTTTTCAATTATGTAAATGACAAATATAACTCACCACTAAATCAACAATCAAAATCCAAACCCTTTCATCATTGTTTTTGTATTTTTCACGAAATTCTCACGCGGTCGGAGGTTCCTTCGTTTTCCGTAAATGTATTTGCTTTATTCGAAATTTTTAATACATGTTTCAGATACACAAACAAATTGAGAGGTAATTAGCAAGGCTGTTACGAGTTTTTTCAAACCTATGAAAATATTATGTCCAACTTTAGTAACCCTTTTCTGATACCTCTCAGCCAATCAACCGAATGTGGAACTTCAATAAAAGACGACGACTACAACGCAACGGTGCATGCGCAAGGGAATGGGCGGCGAAGGCGAGCGTTTGCAGCAAGCCTGGTGAACCGGTTGAGGTGGCTCAGGGCATCAGTTCATAGTGATTCATTTCGAGCTGCGGCTTGAAAACGTAAATTGAGTACACACCACAATCATAAAAGATGCTGGAAGTATTGTTTCCTTCACTTGTATCCTAGTGATCCGGTCGCTACCTCATAAATGCAATTTTAACTAGGAGGCTTTGAATCGGCTCGGTGCGAAGAGACTTGCCGGTCGCTCAGTATAAAGGTAGCAGTTCGCGAGTGACTCCAGAAGAAAAGCTCATACGGGGGTTGGGTTTCTGACGATGTGCTGGCTTTGTATACTGTTCCGTTCCGTCGAGTCCAGATAACGCGCCGAGAACGAGCAATTGGAAACAGAAAGACACTGCACGTGTTGAGAATGCCTTCGCGATTCCACACGAGAAGCTACGAAGTAAAGGAGAACGAAAAGGAGCAGCTGCAAGGGAGAGGAACTACGAAATGTGAATATGTATGCCTTTTCTGTCAAGCATCAGTCTTTTGGAAATACGCATTCGTTTTACATCAGATGACAACGAGATACGATGAGCCGCTTAGTTTCCATAAAATCCGTACGGACGGCAGAAAAAGTTTGACATCGGAGTTATGGCCAGTCACGTACGCACACAGAGGAAACGTCTCGCTCGCCACGGCCAATATTCGCTGCACCAGCCACCGCCTCTGAGACCTTCTCGGCCGCTCGCCATCCCTCGCCCCTGCGACCTCTGACGACTCCCACAGCTTACTCCTCCTAACTACCACCCAGTCGTTCCAAGTTGCGCATTGGTCGTCCGGCTTGCAGGCCCACCAGCACATCTCTTGTAAACACACTCCAGACCTAACTCTTGGGGGTGCACTTTGCCAACCTGGAATTACCATAGATTCCCACCTTAAACTATAATATAACAACTCACCTTTTCATCTACACGTGTCAGCTGCCGAGAGCCTGCGCAAACATTTTAGGGAAACTAATCAGGAAACCATTCCAGCCTTTCATAGACACCGTCAACCGGCTTACGTGGCTCAGGGAATCAACTGATGTCACTATAGTGCCTATGACGGGGAGGTGCAAGGGTTCGAGTCCCGACCGTGGCAGGATTTTCTACACTAGCCACATACGTCGAATTCCGTCGCTGTCTGGAGGAGAATTCTAGCGGCCTGCTGCACTGATTGTAGTTTTCTGAGGATTCTCCGATCAACCTCAGGCGAATGTCGGAGCAGTACCCTAACAAGTAGGCCACGGACCGCGCGCGATCATTTCTGACCCTTCCTGTCCTATCATCACCCCTTACACACACACACACACACACACACACACACACTTACATGCACTACACAACCACACGTGTCAAGAGAATACTCGGGAGCTTCAAGCTTGTTCCGGCTGACGCTATGCCACTCTGGTAGGAGATACCCGGTTGGGAAAAACGTCACTAGTAGACGAGTATAGGTCGGTGCCAGATCTTGCCATCCAACGGGGGAAGATAACCGCCACCTCCCGTGATTAAAACATACTTTACACTCACGGGATTAATGAACTTAGCAGTTGACGCACCAGGAATCAACAATCAATCAATCAACCACACTCATGGAGTCGCCGTTTCACCCGTACGCAGTTACTCGCCTTCACTCACGGCCTCGGCGCCCGCAGCACAGCGCGCTCGAAGGACGCAACCCGCCACACACCCGCGCCGTGCACGTTGCCTGTGCGTCGGGCGCTCGCGAGGCCTGGCCCTGAAACGTCACACGACATGCGGGCCAGCGGCCGCGCATTTCGATTTCGGTCACGCGTCCCAGAGATCCCTCCCTGGCGGATCCTCGCTTCAGGAGGTAGAGCAGGAACAGGATCAGAGTAGGGGAAGGGAAGCGGGAGGGGGTGTCAGGCACAGAACTGCGAGAATAGAATCTGCTCTTCAGACGAACAAGCTTGCGTGGCCGAACAGGAGAGTAGGGAGAAAATATTCAGGAAACAACAACCGGCGCGATAACCAAAATAATTAAGAGCAATGAAAATAAAATATATCACTGACGTACGTAGTCCTCATAGTTTGGTAAGAGTGCACTCGGTAGTTCACAATAAAACGCGAAAAGTAACGAAAGAAAAACCAAAAAGAGTGTAAGGTAAATTAACTACGTTTAAATGCCATTTTTGTGATTCCATCTGAAGCATAAGATGACACCCTTCACAACTCGTTCCTTCTCAGCTTTTGCCAAGGTTTTCTCTTCACATCTGCAATAATCTCCAAGGTATCACTACGTATCATGAGTGAGGCAACCAAAGATAGAAGAGCAGTTACGTAAGAGAAAATTTTATTACTACTCCCTGAAACAACAACAACAAAAACAACAACAACAAACGTCTGGCCCCTCATTACATACCATGCGATTTGCGATTTACTTTTAGGTTTTCTCATATGAGAAACCTTTTATATTCTTCCGACCATTATCATATAAAAAATCTACCAGAAAAACTCAAATGATAAACTTTGAATGTTTTCGCACCAAATTCCATTTCTAAAGACTTTCCATTAAATAAAAGTGGCTTGTATTTGTATTTCTTTATCGCCTACATAGAATGGAAAAATGTTCATTCCTTTTAGTAAGTTCAATTAAAATTTATATTTTATATTCAAAAGACAATTATTATCCCTGTTCCAGATTAACTGGAGATTGGGAGAGCATTTCCTTTTTGATGGATAGAAAATAAATTATTAAATTGAAATTTGTTTTTTTGCCGTTTTATTGAAAGTGTCGTGTATTTATTTGCCTTCCGTTGAACAGTGCGAAAATAGGATAGGGTTTTGAATGTTTTAATAGATTATTCCTATAGCGATGTATTTTTGAGATTCTCGGGTGAGTACGTTTTAAATATGACAAATATTCTGAAAGAGTCATCTCCGGATACATTTCTTTCAAATATTGCACGCACAAATTCCTGATAGTAAAAATGCATGAATGAGTGATAATATATTCAAAGAATGTTCTTCAGACAATTAGAGCGTGACAAAAAGTCACATCGCAGCCATGTTTTCTGTAGTAACTGAAACAAACATAAACTGTAAAGGACAAAATGAATTAATTTTATTCGCACAGAAAGGAATCAAATCGTTCCAAACAGGATCCAATAAGAGGATGTACCTCCCTGTCAGGCGCCTTTCGCAGCACCAGCGCGTGGGCGAGGGCGAGGGCGAGGGCGAGGGCGAGGGCGAGGGCGAGGGCGAGGGCGAGGGCGAGGGCGAGGGCGAGGGCGAGGGCGAGGGCGAGGGCGAGGGCGGGCGTGGGCGAGGGCGAAGGGCGGCGAGGGGTAGTGCGAGGGCGAGGACGAGGGCGCGGGCGAGGGCGAGGGCGCAGGCGCAGGGGAGGGCGAGGGCAGATGGCATGCGAGAAAGCGACGGCGAGGGCGAGGGCGCAGGGCGAGTGAGGGCAGGGAGGCGAGGGCGCGCGCGAGGGCGAGGGCGGGGCGCGGAGCGGGGGCGAGGGCGAGGGCATGGGCGTGGGCGAAAGCGACAGCAGCGAGGGCGAGGGGTGAGGGCGAGGGTGAGGGCGTGGGCGAGGGCGAGGGCGAGGGCGAGGGCGAGGGAGCGAGGGCGAGGGCGAGGGCGGGGGCGGGGGCGAGGGGGCGAGGGGGCGGGGCGAGGCGGGGAGGCAGAGGCGAGGACGAAGGCGAGGGCGAGGGCGCAGGGGGGGGGAGGCGAGTGTGAGTGTGAGGGCTTGAGGGCAAGGAGGAGGGCAGGGGGCGGGGGCGCGGGCGAGGAGCCGGGTTGGCAGCGTGGCTTGTTTGGGAGGGCGGCCGCGGGGGCGGGGGGGGCGGCGCTGGCTCGGATTTGAGCCCGCGGGGACGGGGTCGATACCAGCGGCGCGTCCCGCGGCCTCGCCCAGCCCCGCCCCTCCGCCCCTCCGCCCCCCGCTGCGCCGCGCCGTCTGCCAACCTCCCCGGCGGTGGCCGGCGCCTAGATGTCATGCAGCGGTGTGCATCCACCCCTTTCAAAAGACTCGCATTCACACATTGACTAACTATTCAACGCAAATAGCCGTTAGCCGCATGTTGAATTCCCCCTTAGCAGTTCTGTAAAACGAACTATTATTAATTTCTAAAACACGCATTCGTGTGTTCAGCAAAGCAGTTTAGCGACGATTACTGTTTCGTAACGCAGTGAACCTCGCCCTTATAATGAATTAAGGGAACATAGTGATTTATATCACGGGCGAGTAAATTTAGTTTTTTCGTATTCAAAAAAACAAAACTGTAATTTTGTGAATTGATGGAACCGAGGAAATAATAGCGACAGCTCTGTATCAAATTGATTTGACAACGTTGTATCAAAGTACATTGCAAGAGAAGTTCACAAATGGTGGACGCGTTTCTGAAAATGCAAATTTCCTCCTGTGTCTATCGCAAACGATCGTGTTTCCAGGTAGAGATTACACATAAAAGACGAAGGATAGGACGCAAATTTACAGATGAATAATTTTCTTAATTATTTTCTTCGAACTAAACCTAGCTCGCAAAATAAAAATGCAAAGTGTTTCGTTTATAACTGGAAGCATATGGAACAAAATAGTGTTGCGTCACACTTTCTGCCATGTTTTGCACGTTCTTGTGTTTGAGCCAAAGGCGCATGGCATCCGCGCTGGGGCGTCAAGTACTGACGTCATTAGTCTCCTAGGTGCAGTGTAGAAACACCGTGGCCGAAACGTAGCTATGATCCTACCTCTGTGTAACGAGAGATACCGCGCCGACTTACATGTCGGCTGCGGGGATTTTGCCCTCTAGATAAGTGCCCCAGCGGGGCACCGTCAGTCGGAGAAAGCTCTCAGCTCCTGACTGGTCCTCCGACATGCCTGGTAGTGTAGCACATGTAACCTTTAATTATGTAATGTCAGGAGAGATAAGTAGACAAGGATGAGAAAGGAAAGACCGTGTGCATCCGTGGCTCGAGTGTTAGGGAACTACGCTTGTTATTGATGAGAGGAACCAAGGAAAAGTAGCGATGAGACCAGCCGGCCGCTAGAATTCCCCTGCAGACAGCGGGTGAACTGGACCCAGCGCAGGAGCTAGTGTTGCAAATGCACCAGCGCCGGACTGGAGCCTAGGCTCGGAGCGTCACACGGTTTGCGAGGGGAGCGGACCAGCGGCGGAGTATAATGGAACGCGGGCCCGAAGGCCGTCAGGGGGTGGGGGTGGGACGAGGGGGCGGGGCGAGGGGGCGGGGCGAGGGGCGGGGCGAGGGGGCGGGGCGAGGGGCGGGGCGATGGGCGGGCGCGATGGGCGGCGATGGGGAAGGGGTGAAGGGCGAAGACAGAGGCGGGGCGAGGGGGCGGGGGCGTGCGAGGGGGCGGGGCTGAGGGGGCGGGGCGAGGGGCGGGGAGAGGGCGGGGCGAGGTGGCGGGGCGAGGTGGCGGGGCTGAGGTGGCGGGGCGAGGTGGCGGGCGAGGTGGCGGCGAGGTGGCGGGCGAGGTGGCGGGGCGAGGTGGCGGGGCGAGGTGGCGGGGCGAGGCGGCGGGGCGAGGCGGCGGGGGCGAGGGGGCAGGGCGAGGGGCGGGGCGAGGGGGGCGGGGCGAAGGGGAGCGGGGTGAGGATGAGCGGGGTGAGGGGCGGGGGCGAGACGGCAGGCAGGAGTGGGCGGGGCGTGTCCTGAACGGGCAGAGGTCCGGGCAGTGAAGAATGGACGCGCGTGGGCGGCGTCGCGCAGGTGGCGAGCGGCCGACGCTCCCACGCGACCAATGGACCTCAAAATGAGCTCCTTCACCCGGACCCTTTTGGAGAGCGGTTAATTGGGCGCGTAGAATTAGGGGGCGTGGCGAGGGGCGGGGCGATGGGGCGTGGCGAGGGGGCGTGGCGAGGGGGCGTGGCGAGGGGGCGTGGCGAGGGGGCGTGGCGAGGGGGCGTGGCGAGGGGCGTGGCGAGGGGCGGGGCGATGGGGCGGGGTGAGTGGGCGGGGCGAGGTGGCGGGGTGAGGGGTCGGGGCGAAGGGGAGCGGGGTGAGGATGAGCGGGGTGAAGGGGCGGGGGCGAGACGTGGCAGGGGCAGGAGTGGGCGGGGCGTGTCCTGGACGGGCAGAGGTCCGGGCAGTGAAGAATGGACGCGCGTGGGCGGCGTCGCGCAGGTGGCGAGCGGCCGACGCTCCCACGCGACCAATGGACCTCAAAATGAGCTCCTTCACCTGGACCCTTTTGGAGAGCGGTTAATTCGGCGCGTAGAATGGAAGTGCGTCACTCTGACATTCAGACATTTCGCATTGTCAATAATGACCAAGTATTCAATCCTTGTCCACGAATGTTAATGTACGATGGGTCAGATCAATTTTCTTTCAAACTATTTTAACATTTATTTTTCGTTTTTTCGCCACATATATATTTCAATTTATAAAAGAGTTTTCACGAACTCTTGAGACGATTCTTTGCACGCATTGCATATTTTTTGTTTGTTTGTGGTATATATTATTTACGTATGTCTTCGGATTAGGCTCTCGGCCGTTGTGTGGCCCGCCCTTCCTGACAACTCGCTGGTTTCCCGCGCCCCGAGCCCTCTCCCCTCTTCCTGTTCACACCCTTCCCTAGGTGTCGGATCGGGGTCTCCTCTCCTCGGTTGTCTGAGGCACTCCAAGTACCATCTCCGCTTCCTTTTCTCATTAGGGGAAACCGCAGGACGCACAGGGCTACGCTAGTCGGTTTTGGAGATAGTATCGATCTGGTGGGGTGAAGGGGTGACCGAGGTGAAGTTCTTTCCTGATAGACGAGTGTTGTGGCGTGGTGGTTTACCTTAATCCTATCACGGATAGAGTTAAGGTAAACCACCACGCCACAACACTCGTCTATCAGGAAAGGACTTCACCTCGGTGCAGCACATCTTGCACCGCAGCAGCTCCTGCGCCCGCAGGTGGAAAGAGTGCTTTCCAAAGGCGACGCTTCTCGGGCCTTGCCACAACACACCGACCGCCCAGACTGATGCCACGAATGTGCCCTTGTCGGGAAGTGCTCGTTTCGAGTTCTGACGGTGGAATGATTTTCGACACTAGCTACATAATACAGTGGACTTCAACCGCAGTCCGGAGGACAATTGTAGCCACCCGCTGCTCTGACGTGTAGTTTTCCGTGGTTTCTCCGATCTACACCTGGCCAATGTCGGAGCATTACCAACCAATTATTCCTTCCTCGTAATTCCTTATTCTCTCTCGTTGCTTTCACACACTAACACATGCATTACACTACTATACATGTCGGGAGACCGGTCGGGAGCTTAGAACTTATCCCGTCTGTGGCGCCCCCGCTGGTGGGAGATACCTGGTTGGGCAAAACCTCGCAAGTCCCCATGTAGGTGGTCGCCATCCAGTGACGAAAAATCGCCGGTGCCTCCCGCGACAACAATCACGTACTACACTTCCATGAGTAATGACCTTCGCAGTTGAAGCACTAATCAACATGACTGTGGGCGACTGGGCCCTGCGACCTGTGGGGCGGCGTGAGGGTCGCCCGGGCGTGGGGGTGGGCTGCGCTGGCGGAGCGTGCGTGGGCGGGTGGCCGCTGGCAGCGGCTCCTCCACCGCCCGCCCGCAGCCGCACTCAGTGCCCTGCGCCCGCCCGCAGCGGAGAAGCGTTTGGCGTCATTCGATTGATTGATTGATTTTTTCGTGTTTCCGGGCGCGTCAACTACTTCGGTCATTAGTCCCGTTAGTGTAGTGCATGTTATTTTTCTCGGGAGATGGCAGTGATCTTCCCCCGCTGGATGGCGAGATCCGGCGCCGACCTACCGTCGGATAGTGGGGTTTCCCCCTAATCAGGACTCTCCCACCAGCGGGGCACCGCCCCAGCCGGGACAAGCTCTAAGCTCCCGACCGGTCTCCCGGAATATGTGCTAGTGTAGTGCATGTTAGTGTAAGTGTGTGTGTAAGGGGAGAGGATAGGACAAGGAATGGGAAGGACAGATCGCGCGCGGTCCGTGGCCCGTTTGGTAGGGTACTGCTCCAGCATTTGCCTGGTGTTTATCGGAGAAACCACGGAAAACTACCGATCAGAGCAGCCGGCCGCTAGAATTCTCCTCCAGACAGTAGCTGAATTCGACCTAGCTGAAAAGCTAGTGTCTAAAATCCTGCCGCCATCAGGACTCGAACCTAGGACCTCCCGGTTAGAGGCGCTGCAGTGACATCAGTTGATGCACTGAGCTACCGCTACCGGTTGGCGTGCATTCGGTGAAGGGAAATTGTCATGATAGGGATTGTGGTTTGATGAACAACGCATACAATCGTGGTAGGTAATTGATTGACTGATCCTGAAATATTCAATACAACGATTTTATTGAGGCTCGTTGCGATAAGTACCACCTTCAAGAATTTTGATCGACATGCTTTCCTCAGGAGGACATACTCCCCACCATTCCAAAATATCTTTGCCCCATACACAGGGATCGCAATATATTTCAACATTCATGTACCGCAATAATTATTTCATAATTCGTACATCATTTTCTATACCACCTCGTTTCTAAATGTATTTTTATTATCTCGTAGTTTATGTAATGAAGAGGGAAATTATTTAAAGAGAATACACTGGGTCTATTGAGACGGTGCTAGGACGTTTGAAGTGATAATTCTAGTTTGAGAAGTTGGCAGCACTGTGCCTTCGAGGTATCAACGCTCGATCGTCCCAGGTTGAATGGAGGGGCACCGATGATCGCGTGGTTAGTCGTTTACGGAGCCTTCGGCATTAATTCCCGCAGGGATATCCCTGTCTCGCGGTGACACTGATGCCTTCACCACGTATGATTGATTGTTGAATTATGAACTGTAGCAGAAACCCATCTGTACACGCGGAACCCACCAAATCCCGGGCGTACAGTCAGAAAAGTTGGAATGTACTGCGGTTTGAAGTAGATTTGAGAGACTGAAATTACAGAGGTATAATAATTCCTTCATTATTTTTTCTCATTCCAGCATTTTGCTTCCATTAACTCGTTCTAAAACGGCAAAACACCCCACCTGATAGCTTTTCCAAATTCCAAGAAAAGCACAACCACGTGCCGTACACTTTATCTGTGAGGAGAAAAGCCAATTAGCGTCAAGTTCATAAATTAACTTCGTTCTTGAGCTACTGGAGAGTATTTTTATTCTATTAAATCATGGCCGACG
This sequence comes from Teleogryllus occipitalis, assembly GCA_011170035.1. Taxonomy (NCBI): domain Eukaryota; kingdom Metazoa; phylum Arthropoda; class Insecta; order Orthoptera; family Gryllidae; genus Teleogryllus; species Teleogryllus occipitalis. The sequence continues at coordinate 134,060 of BLKR01009255.1, forward strand.
TTGATCGGAATTTTTTAGCCTTCTTTAGAGCAACATGATACAACAAAGTGGACCATATAAAGCTGTGCTGACCACAAATTTGATTACGAGGAACGGCAAAAGCGGCTTGTAGCAGAAAACCTAAGATGAACAACGTGAAATTTATTTTTGCACTCTTACTCTAGTTGATATTTAAATATTTTTAGTCGCCACTATTACTTTCATTTAAAATTTTATTACATATTTTTGCCAAAGAGAATATCTACCTCTGAATGTTCCAACAAATTTCAAACTTAGACGAGTGTTAATGTGTGGAGATCAACAGGTAAATATCTTATTATCACTGTCGCATGTAAACGCGTCACAATTCCTAATTCTTAAATTTTAATTGAAAAAATAACAACTAACCGTGCTTGCTATTGTTTGGTTAAAAAATAATTCAAAAACGTATTACTCAAATCAAGAATGAATTTCCTTGTATCATAAAAGGACCTGTAAGAGGAATCGGATTTCATGAGTCGCACCAAAGCCACTCCCTTTGCCCTTCGTGGAGCCCTGAGGGAAGGCAGCCGGCTGAGCGGCCGGCGCGAGGGCGGGCCCGCCACAGCGCACACTGGGTCACATGCGGAGGATACAAAATGTTGCCCATGTTTAGATTGATTCATTGATTGTTAGTGATGCCGGGCTCGTCAACTACTGAGGCCATTAGTTCCGGAAGTGTAGTGCATGTTTTTCATCAGGAGGTGGCGGTGATCTACCTCTCTTAATGGCGAGATCCGGCGCCAATCCACCGTCGGGTAGCGGGTTTTCCCAACCGGGTATCTCCCACCAGCGGGGCACTGCCCCAGCCGGGACAAGCTCTATGCTCTCGACTGGTCTACCGACACGTGTAGTAATGTAATGCATGTAAGTGTTAGTGTGTGTAAGCAACGGGAGAGGATGTAGGGGGACTAGCTTACACTACACTACCACGCACGCTGGGAGACCAGAGCTTAGTGCTTGTCCTGGATGAAGCGGTGCCACGCTGGTGGAAGATACCAGGTTGAGGAAAACCCCGTTAGCCGGCGGTAGATCGGCGCCGGATCTCGCCATCCAGCGGAGGAAGATCCCCGCCATCTCCCGAGGAAAAAGCATGCACTACACTCACGGGACTAATGACTTAAGCTGTTGACGCGCCCAAAATCACTAACCAACCGAAGAATCTGTTTATGGAAGTCGTCCTCTCATGTACATAGATTTCTATAGAGCGGTATAAATGGGTGTGAATCCCGGAAGGCGCGCCCTGGGGGCTTCTTGGGTGCACTGTGCGGGCGGCCCGCATATTTCACGCGGCCGCGGGGGCGAAGAGGGGCAGCGGCAGGTGACGGGCAGCGGAGGGAGAGCGGTGCGGGCGCGGGCGCGGCCGGCCGGCCAAGCGAGCAAAACCGGCGGACCCGAGGAGCCAGAGATGGATGACGGCGTTGGGGCGCGGGGAGATGGAAAAGGCGTCAATGGAGAGCGAGAGAATGAAGAAGTATTGATTCTACTACATTCCCTCGTCCCTTAAGTGAAGTGTAGGTTGTTTCTGGGCAGGTGGCAGTGTTCCTTTCCTGTATAACGTTACATTACCAGACCCACACGTTGATTCACGAGGATTTCTCTTCTCTCTAAGCGAGACTCCGCTCCAGCTGCGACGATCTCTTGTCTGCCATTATGCTTAGTTAATATAGGTATGTGTGTATGGGGAAAAGTGACAAGGATAAGGAAGGGAAAATCGTGCGCGACTGTTGCTCGTTTGTTACGAACTGCGCTCGGTTCTGAACGGAGAAATGACGAGCAACTACAGATTTAGAGCAGCGAGCCGGTAGAAGTCTGCTTGAAGCAATGACTGAATTCGTCTCAGCTCACTAGCTAGTGTCGAAAATCCACCACTGTCGGGAGTCGATCCCTAGCACTTCTCAGGCAACATTGGTGCACAGGAAAAAAATGCATGTTGAGCTATTGCAGAACGGGATGTATTTAAAGAAGCTGTGGGATATGGGGAGGTGGAATGAATAGATGTGCAATCATTTAAGAAGAAACATAAGAACAATTCCAAGGTAGATGAAGATGTGTAGAAAAGAAATGAAAGTGTAAGAGAGGTGTAGAGAAATAGAGAAAATAATGTGTTAGAAGACGTAAAGGAGCCGTAGGAAAAAAAGCAGGCGGGACGTCCGCGAGGACAGCCTGAGCGACACGACGAGGGTGGAGTGCGAGAAGCGGACCCTGGGGCGAGGGTAGCAGGTAGGGTTCGCTCGCGACCCTTCCGCCCGTGACTGCCCGCAGCGAGCGGAGCCCTTGCGCAGGGAGGAAGGGAGCAGATCGGCCGAGAGACGCGGGAGAAGGCCAGAGACCGCGGATGCAGAGCCCGGTGCGGGTGTTTATGGAGCGGAGAGGCATCATTCGCGTGCTTGTAGGAGGAAAAGAAGTAGAAGTGAGTCGGAAGTAAAACGCGGTGGAGCTATATTGGGGCGGGGCTGCTGCGGTGACGTTGGATTGCAAAGGAATGGCGCAATCTGGCAGAATAAAGCCCGCGGGAACGCTGTGAAAATGGTCGATGGGTCATGTGCGACGGGTAATGGGCAACGGACATTGATGAATGGCCCTTCGAGTGAGTGAGCGAAGCAATGGGGCTCTGCGCCCTGGGGCGAGGAATGAGCAATCTCGGGGCCGCGCTTTATCACCCATCTAAAAATTCCTACCGACGATTTCAGTTTTTGAAGAGGAAAGCCTTGTAATAATACTTGTAAAATTATGAAAACTGCAAATAGCTTGAAAAAACCTTTGTAACGCAGCAGTGACTCATTTCTATGGGAAGGATGAACAAGTTTAATTCACGGGTGGTCTAACAACAATCGGTACATTGAAAGCTCTGAGAAAATGACCTCAAACATCATACATAAAGGTCACATGACCATTTGGTAGGAGAATATCGAGTTGGTTAATAGCAAATTTACCTCGGCAAAATATTACAGAGAAAATGCTTATTGCAGAACAAAATCATTCACAAAAAGTATAACTCGACCTCGTTGTAAAAACCTTAAAATATACTACTCCCGAAGTAGCAGCTAGTGCTTTTCTTGTTCAGTACAGAACGATATTATCTTAGAAAAATCTTCATCTCTGTGTTCGCAAAGAGCTTAATTCGCATGTCTCAGAGCATTTTATCACCATTTCCTGACATGTTGAGCGTTTCAAGGAAGCTTACCTACAAACTCGTATAGACGACGTGCGTGAGAAATAAACATAAAGAAAGTAACCCCATTAAAACATACTACATACGCCACATAAAACGTCTCAATAGAAGAAAGTGTCCCCTTTTGATGCACCCTGATTACGTAAATGCAGCGATGTCACGCAGAAGAGCTGTTAACACTCGATAAATCCCATGCAATGAGAGGACGATTACTATCAGTACATTCTCCCCCGAAACCACACACAATCCCCGGTCGCCTGGGAGGAGTTTTGAAGAGAAGAGAAAGGGAGAAGCTCTGCATGTTCTTTGGAGGCGGGAGCTCGAATGTTGTGCGACGTGAAAGGAACAACAAGCCAACGCACGGAAGGGGGCAGCCCGCGCGGCCATGCTGGCCGGTGGCACGCGAGGGGGACGGGTGGCACGAACTCCCCACCCCCACACGCTCACCCCCGTCATCCCCACCGGGGGAGGTGGCTCAGGGCATCGACCGATGTCACTGCAGAGCCCCTGACCGGGAGGTCCTAGGGTTCCTCTCATAAGGGTGGCAGGACTTTCGACACAAGCTTGTCAACGAGGTCGAATTCAGTTGCTGTCTGGAGAAGAATTCTAGCGGCCGGCTGCTCTGATCGGTAGTTTTGCGTGGTTTCTCCGATCAACACCAGGTGAATGCCGGAGCAGTACCCTACCAAACGGGCCACGGACCGCGCGCAATCTGTCCTTCCTTTTCCTTGTCCTATCCTCTCTCCTTACACACTAATATGCACCACAATACCACACATGCTGGGTTGACCGGTCGGGAGCTTAGAGCTTGTCCGGGTTGGGGCGGTGCCCCGCTAGTCCAGGTAGGAGACACCTGGTTGGGGAAAACCCCGTTAGCCGACGGTAGGCCGGTGCTGGATCTTGCCATCCAGCAGATCACCGCCACCTCCCGAGAAAGAAATGTACTACCCTTACGGACTAATGTCCTCAGTGCTTGACGGGCTCGGAATCACTAACAACCAACCAAATAATCCTGTCCCCCGCATTGCGCCTGCTCTTCTCGAAACCAAGAGAACTGACAATGGTCGCAAAATATTAATACTATTAATAACAGAAAAGCCGATCTGGATGGCGGAGGTAGCTGAGAGCATGTACCGATCAGCGCTTCGGCCCCAACGGTAGGGGGTTCGAGTCCCGTCTTAGGCATGTCTGTTTGCCCCTTGTCTCTCATGTATGTGTTGTCGCCGTGGGCCTCTCAGTCTGCTGACTCTAGATCGGAAGAAACCGCAAGTGTGTTGGTGTCTAGTGCTTGGTGAAAAATGCGTCCCATCGGGACGTAAAGGTAAACGGCTGTCGGCAGGATAAAAGACATAGAAAACAATTACAGCAAAACGTGCCGATCTGGAAAGACCAAGTGGCTAGGGAACAAACGTCACAGTCAGACTCTTCGAAGTCAGCAAGTGCGTCTGTTTGGGTAAGAAATTTCAACTTTCATAGTCATCGGAGTTATCGTTTTTCTTCTACATTTAGAACTGTCGATGCACATCTAGAAGTTTTTCCTTCCAAAATATTGCACGTTTGCCCAGCACACAAGCTGGAAAACTTACTTTTGGTTGTGTTTCCTTTGCCCCTAAAGTAAAGGAAATTCAAGGGTACAATAGTTCCGATTTCTTTTTTCGGGCAGAGCACTGATTTTTTACGCTTTTCTTCCCACGCTAGAACATGCAAGGTACTGTACGACCGTCGCGAGGTGAAAAATAAATGTTTATGAGTTTATTTTTTAACGAAAGACATATTTGTACACTTACGTTACTTTTTTGTTTCATTCAGCGAAATAAACAGTTTCAAAATGTGAATGAATGTGTATGATTCATTTCAGTTCACAACTAATGTACTAAAGGATAACGTACGATGCATGTTGACTGCAATACCATACACCGCTTAATAATGTTTAAAAGGTAGTATGTACTTAACTCACAATCGCGGAAGGATTTTCACCACGACACACATCCACAAGAGCTACTTATGTACTGTAACAAAGGGGATATTGGTAGATACAATAACGAACGAGATTATTCATTATACAGTTTTTGTTTATTTTGAGAAGAACATTGCCGCAAGTGTTTCAAGTTACGACTTCGAAAGTAAAGAGATTAAACTGGTATGAAAAAGTTAAAACTTGTTGCGAAGAGTAATGCTAGCATTTCATTCCAAGGCCGAGCAATATGGATCGTTTTATGGATTTCGAACACCCTCTCCCGACCTTAAATCTACGCCTGGCTCCTTGTATAATAAGTATGCGAATCTGTAAAATTCATTTAACTTCGCCCCTAAACAACAACAATCCATCAGCCTTCCGCAGCCCGCTTTCGCCGCACGCCGCGCGCTCCTTCATTAAGATCGATATCGCCGGCTGCCTGCCTGCCGGCCTGGCTGGCGGGCCCGCGCGGCTCGGCGCGGCGCCGGACCGAAATACGCGATTAATTGAAACAAAGTTACACAGTTAACGATCGCAGGACGCGGGGCGGGGCGGGGAGGGGCGGGGCGGGGCGGGGCGGCGCGGGGCGGGGCGGGGCGGCGCGGCGTGGCCGCCCAATACATGCAAAATTAACAGCTGGCAGCTGACGGCCCCGGAGGAGGGCCAGATGGCAGAAAATGCATCCGAGAAGGTTTGATGGTGTTGGAGGAGGGGTTCTGTGTTCTCAAATTCAGTTTACATCTCAAGATTGTTTCAAGAATGATCTCTCGTAAATGAAATATTTTGCTTTTATTGAAAAATGCTTACTTATAATTATTAGTTGGTCTTTAAACCTTAATTTGCAATTCTAATTTCTTATCATTCAAAATGTACATCTATTATTTGTATTTATTTACTATAACACTATTATTTCTATGTTAAAATGCGTTTTGTTGAAAAAATCACTTCTACTGATCATTGTTTCATTTCTTTCACACACTAATTTATATAACAAATTAGTTGAAAATATCTACTATTCATCAATATCACATCAAGTTCAAACAAGCTCGATTCAAAAAAGAATTTAAGCATTTATTTACTTCGAAACCTTTTATTTTTCATATCGCTCTGAATATACGTCATTATTGTCTTGCTTTCATTGGTAAGCTCATTGAAACTGAATTGATTGGTGGACTTGCTCTATTGTACACAATTAATATTACACTAGTCTAACTAAACACTCGAATATTTCACGTGTGAAGCATGTATTTTCTACAAAATCGCCTCCAAAAGAAAAATTACCATATTTTCTAAAACAGATCGAACATATAGTTTCAAACAATAAGAAATTGTCAAACTTGCGTACAACACATAAGGGACTTCTAAAAATGTTTAAAATTATTTTTATGTCAGAATTTTAAAACCAGAAGATTCACAAAGATGAAAACTAATTTATTCTTTTGAAGAAAGAAACACCATGCAATTGAGATTTTTATCCTGTGTTAAGATAGGAATTGGAACAGGAATGTGTAAATGTCGCCATAACACCAGATAAAATGAGGCGATAATACCACAGGCGAGGGGGAAAAGCGGTTGTGTAAGGTCACGATTGTGGTGGCAGTGGCGGCTACCACGCTAGTGCCAAAAAAGACGTTGTCACGGGTGACAACCTTCCGCGTTGACCCCACTAAAAATCGAAAACTATCATCGTTAACGGAGACTACATCTTATGAACGTGGTCTCCGCGAGCAGAAAAAGTTGCAAAACTAGATACTTTTTGAAGAAAAATGCGATGGCGTGGGTCCCAATTGGACTCGAGATAAAGTTTGTTTTTCAGTTGATCAACAACGTTTTACCAAGAAACTGTAATTTCTAAAGATAAGAGGCTCTCCTTACACCGTTGAAAGTTATTTCTAGGAAGATTATGGCACATGCGGCAGTGTTACGAACATACAAGCACGAAATCCAGGATGAGGCGAAGATTACACTCACACATTACAATCTATTTGAATTTCCTTTGAGTTGCAGAGGCAATGGTCAAATCTTAAATGGTAGATTGGAAGATAACGCCCAATGAGCCTACATTATAGGAGACGGATATAAACCTTTTTAAGCGTAAAGATCGATGGAATCCCGAACTCTTCCTCCCCGCTGCGGAGTGCGGGCGCACGCACTCGCCGCCCGGTGGGCGCCCGAACTTTCCCTCCCGCGCGCCGAGATTAAAAACTTTTAAACGGCGAAAATAAGGAGACTTGCGCCGCCACTTTACAGCAGCGCCGGGGCTTTATTCGCAGAGTTCATCAGCGCTCGTTTACGGCCGTCCGCATTCACATGCAGATGCGCGGCGCAACGAAAGGCCTCGATCGCGTTGTCGGCGGCCGCCAAACGCGCGTTGCCATCCTCCCGCGGGAGGAAACGAAGGTCCAAGGGGGACAGGAGAGAGAAATGAAGGTGGGAATTGGGAGTAAAAACGAGATGAATAAATAGACGCTGTGAAAAGAAAAAGAAAGAGTTGAAGGTGATACGAATTTAGCTCGAGGGATTTCGAATTAAATATTCAGTTTCAAGAAACGACGAGCGGGATTTGAAAACTCTAAGAGAGAAAACGATTCTTAATAACATAAATTTTGTCATGGTTTGCATGTAATCTGTTATTTAAGATATGAGCTCTTGCAATAATATTGTTTTAAACCATGATCTACTAAAGACCAAGGTAAGGCAAGGTAATAAAAAAGCGTTTTAAAATAAAAACAAAAAACAACACAAATAATAACGAAGGAATAATTTCATGTGTTCATATTCTGTAAGGCTTTTGCAAAGCCGAGTTATTCCGCTTCTAGGATACGCTGGATTCTGCAAATATAATAAACAATAAAAGAGCAGATGTTCATTAAAACAATAGAGAGTTTTTGCAAATCGTTGATTTGAAAGACGAAACACGACAATTCTGGGGAGAACTGAACTGCGCATGCGCCGGCATCAAATAACAGGATTTCGATTGACGGGTCACGACATTCTTCCTGGTTTGTCATCTACGACAAATGTATTCGTAACTTACACCTTACGTAGTTTTCGCCGCCACCTGTAAACACGAATTGAACACTAACACACAATAAGCATGGAAGTAATGAAAAATACAATATCCATTTTACCAATATAATAAGGCCCTTACATGGATATTTTTTAAGTTTATTGAAATATGTCAGAAAGAAACTAATGTAATTGTTAAGGATTTGGAGGTTATGTATGCACTGAGGCTCCTTTTAATTTCATATAGGAGTCCATCAGAAGTTTTACAATCTTGTAATGAAAGCAAAAATGCACTCAGAGATACACAGATGTTCAATAAAAACTTTTAGATCCTGTTAGAGGTATTCAGTTCCAATTAGTTCCTAGTTTTAACGGAAGTTTTCGATTGTACGACATGCAAAAACTCATTTTTCTGAAGGTACTACGTTAACTTCTATTGACGATAATGTTTACGTACTTCGACAATGGATTTCCCGTCTTGCAAAACTCTCTAATAAATAGACTCCACTAACTTGGAAATAGATTCCTACAACACGCAGGAACTCGTGCACCATGTCTGAGCTTCCGCGCCCGAAACCGAAGCAGGGAGCGATGGCTGGCGGAGAGGCTGCAGTGCCAGGCGCAGCGCGGCGCCGCGCACCTCAAGCGCGCTCTCATTTTTGCCCTCTCGCAGAGAGCGCCGACGGCCATTAGCGAGAAAGCTCTTTTTCCCCTCACCTCGAAATAAATCCGCGATATCCACGCACCGCGCCACGCAGCGCTCTGCGGCGGGGCGACGCCCGTCGCCCTCCGCCCGCCGCCCTCCGCCCCGGGGCCGCGGCTCGTTAGCATAGGCGGGATTACGAGCCGGCGACGAGATTACTCTTACCTCGCCCCGGCGGCGGCGGCGGTTGAGGCGGCGGTGGCGGCAGCGGTGGAGGCGGAGGCGGCGGTGGCGGCAGCGGTGGAGGCGGCAGCGGTGGAGGCGGAGGCGGCGGTGGCGGCGGCGGTGTAGGCGGCGGCAGCGGTGGAGGCGGAGGCGGCGGTGATGGCGGCGGCGGTGATGACGGCGGTGGCGGCGGCGATGTAGGTGGCAGCGGTGTAGGCGGAGGCGGCGGTGGCGGCGGAGGCGGCGGTGGCGGCGCCGAGTGGAGAGCAGTAGAGTGGAGCGGAGCGGAGCGGAGCGCGGCCGGGCGAGCGGTGGAGGGCTGAGGACGAGGGCTGGAGGTATTGACGACTGGCGCGGCGGAGAGGCAGTGAGACGGAGCGAGGGGCGCCGAGACGCAGAGGGCGTAGTGGGTGTCGGAAGTGAAGGCGGCGCCGCCACAAGCGACAAAGGAGTCTGCAGATGAAGAGCGAAGACTGGGAGGGAACTTAGAGCTAAGCGGAAACAGATGGCTGCGAAGAGTGGCAGTGAGGAGAAGACAAGATAAGATGAATCTGTTAACACGACACGAAACTGGGGATATCGACGAAAATATTTAACAGGAAAATAAGAAAAATTGAGACGAATGACATGAATAGATATGATCAACTACCCAGGATGGGGTAGGACTGTGAGACTGATAACAAAATCTTTACAAGAACAGACTCACGGGGAGAGGGAGAAACAGGGAGGAGGAGGAGGAGAGAG